>SJYA01001331.1:657496-823394 GCA_006410615.1 Neotragus moschatus
AGATCTAGGTGTTTTTTTTTTTTTTTTTTTTTTTCCCCTTAACCTTTAACAATAGTCATTATTGATTCAATGTTGATTTGGTCTGTAGAGAAATTGCCCAAAGATGGTGGCAGAAAAGACCACAAAATGTTGCTATTATTTTGTTTGATACTATAGATTATTTACCTTTACATGCATGCCAGACCTAGAGAAAGAAAGGCTACCCACAAGAAACGGAAGGGTTTTCTCCCTGAATTGGAATGATCAGGGAATTATGAGCTGTCTTTGGAAACTCTACTTCTTCTAAGAGGGCAACTGGTCATCATATTTGTAGCATATTTAAAATGGAGACAGATTATTAGTTGAATTAGTAGGATTCTGAGCAAGATGCAACCAGTGCTAAAAGTAAAGAAGCTCTACACAAAAATAAAAACAATGAACTATGGATAACATGCAGCAAAATGGATGAAACTCACAGACATCATGGGCTTCCCAGGTGGCACTAGTGGTAAAGAACCCGCCTGCCAGTGCAAGAGATGTAAGAGATGTGGGTTCAGACCCTGAGTCAGGAGGATCTCCTGGAGGAGGGCATGGCAGTGCACCCCAGTATCGTGCCTGGAGAATCCCATGGACAGAGGAGCCTGGCAGGCCACAGTTCCTGGGGTCTCAAGAGTCGGACAAGACTGAGGAGACTCAGCACAGACATTATATTGAGTGAAGAGGCTACACATAAAAGCCTACATGCTATGTGATTCATTATATGATGTCCAGAAACAGGCAAAATCATCTATGGTGTTGAAGTCAGAGAGTGGTTATCTCAGGGGTAAGGGTTGGATCTGCCTGGGAAGAGCATGAAGGAAACATCTGGGGCATGGAAATGTTTTGAATTTGCTCCGAGTGGTAGTTACCTAAGTCTGTATGTAAGTAAAATGTCATCAAGGTGTATAATCCTAAAATCTGTGAGTTCTGTACACTTAACTATATGAATATTTGACTTTAATTAAAAATGAAGAGAGGAGACAACTAACTGCAGTTAGTCTCCTTTCTCAAGATCCTGCTCTGCTTTATTTGCATTTTTTTACTTTTTGCTCTGCTTTATTTAGTTTCCTTCATCTCTTGTTCTCTCATTTGTTTTCCTTCCTGTTTTTACACAGAGGTGATTGGAAATAGAAGAATCAACTGAGTTCATGAGAGGACAAATGGGCTTCGAACCTTATTGAATTTGGTGTGAATCCAAATCAAACTCAGAATTTCCTTAAAGATACAAGTAGAAAAGGACAAAATAAGATTAGCTAACGGCATCACTGACTCTATGGACATGAGTCTGAGTGAACTCTGGGAGTTGGTGATGGACAGGGAGACTTGCTGCTGCTGCTAAGTCGCTTCAGTCATGTCCGACTCTGTGCGACCCCTTAGACAGCAGCCCACCAGGCTCCCCCGTCCCTGGGATTTTCCAGGCAAGAACACTGGAGTGGGTTGCCATTTCCTTCTCCAATGCATGAAAGTGAAAAGTGAAAGTGAAGTCGCTCAGTCGTGTCTGACCCTCAGCGACCCCATGGACTGCAGCCCACCAGGCTCCTTCTGGCATGCTGCAATTCATGGGGTCGCAAAGAGTCGGACACAACTGAGCGACTGAACTGAACTGAACTGAAGTGAATATTTGTTTATCACTGTATAGTTTACGAAACTTTTCCATGTTTATTGTCTGATTTGATCATGACACAACACTAGAAAGTATTAATACATATTCATGCTCTCATTCTACAGATTAAAAAGATCTCAGCTCGGAAAGTTAAAACGACAAAGTCTGCACAGTCAGTAAGTGTTAGTGTGCTTACTGAAACCTAGATTTAATGACCCTGATTCAGGAGATCCATGAACTTGGATAGGAAAACCAATTTACATCTTTATGTTATAATTCNCCCAAAGATGGTGGCAGAAAAGACCACAAAATGTTGCTATTATTTTGTTTGATACTATAGATTATTTACCTTTACATGCATGCCAGACCTAGAGAAAGAAAGGCTACCCACAAGAAACGGAAGGGTTTTCTCCCTGAATTGGAATGATCAGGGAATTATGAGCTGTCTTTGGAAACTCTACTTCTTCTAAGAGGGCAACTGGTCATCATATTTGTAGCATATTTAAAATGGAGACAGATTATTAGTTGAATTAGTAGGATTCTGAGCAAGATGCAACCAGTGCTAAAAGTAAAGAAGCTCTACACAAAAATAAAAACAATGAACTATGGATAACATGCAGCAAAATGGATGAAACTCACAGACATCATGGGCTTCCCAGGTGGCACTAGTGGTAAAGAACCCGCCTGCCAGTGCAAGAGATGTAAGAGATGTGGGTTCAGACCCTGAGTCAGCTGGATCTCCTGGAGGAGGGCATGGCAGTGCACCCCAGTATCGTGCCTGGAGAATCCCATGGACAGAGGAGCCTGGCAGGCCACAGTTCCTGGGGTCTCAAGAGTCGGACAAGACTGAGGAGACTCAGCACAGACATTATATTGAGTGAAGAGGCTACACATAAAAGCCTACATGCTATGTGATTCATTATATGATGTCCAGAAACAGGCAAAATCATCTATGGTGTTGAAGTCAGAGAGTGGTTATCTCAGGGGTAAGGGTTGGATCTGCCTGGGAAGAGCATGAAGGAAACATCTGGGGCATGGAAATGTTTTGAATTTGCTCCGAGTGGTAGTTACCTAAGTCTGTATGTAAGTAAAATGTCATCAAGGTGTATAATCCTAAAATCTGTGAGTTCTGTACACTTAACTATATGAATATTTGACTTTAATTAAAAATGAAGAGAGGAGACAACTAACTGCAGTTAGTCTCCTTTCTCAAGATCCTGCTCTGCTTTATTTGCATTTTTTTACTTTTTGCTCTGCTTTATTTAGTTTCCTTCATCTCTTGTTCTCTCATTTGTTTTCCTTCCTGTTTTTACACAGAGGTGATTGGAAATAGAAGAATCAACTGAGTTCATGAGAGGACAAATGGGCTTCGAACCTTATTGAATTTGGTGTGAATCCAAATCAAACTCAGAATTTCCTTAAAGATACAAGTAGAAAAGGACAAAATAAGATTAGCTAACGGCATCACTGACTCTATGGACATGAGTCTGAGTGAACTCTGGGAGTTGGTGATGGACAGGGAGACTTGCTGCTGCTGCTAAGTCGCTTCAGTCATGTCCGACTCTGTGCGACCCCTTAGACAGCAGCCCACCAGGCTCCCCCGTCCCTGGGATTTTCCAGGCAAGAACACTGGAGTGGGTTGCCATTTCCTTCTCCAATGCATGAAAGTGAAAAGTGAAAGTGAAGTCGCTCAGTCGTGTCTGACCCTCAGCGACCCCATGGACTGCAGCCCACCAGGCTCCTTCTGGCATGCTGCAATTCATGGGGTCGCAAAGAGTCGGACACAACTGAGCGACTGAACTGAACTGAACTGAAGTGAATATTTGTTTATCACTGTATAGTTTACGAAACTTTTCCATGTTTATTGTCTGATTTGATCATGACACAACACTAGAAAGTATTAATACATATTCATGCTCTCATTCTACAGATTAAAAAGATCTCAGCTCGGAAAGTTAAAACGACAAAGTCTGCACAGTCAGTAAGTGTTAGTGTGCTTACTGAAACCTAGATTTAATGACCCTGATTCAGGAGATCCATGAACTTGGATAGGAAAACCAATTTACATCTTTATGTTATAATTCCTAACTAAGCATTTCTGTCCATTTAAAATGTATGCAACAAATTTCGGTAGCATTCATAGTTCCTATAACTATCACTCTTTTAGTCAGCTTGGGTAGCCAAAACAGAATACCACAGACACGATGAGAGTTAAGAACCTCTGCTTCAGACCTGTGCCTTTTCTACTATGTGATCATTTCACATTGTTTAGGAATAACAGGAACACACTTAGGAAAACTTTGCTTGAAAGGAAAGTAAAAATTCATGGTCTGTATCATTCAGTTTCTCCAACTATTGCCTAAGAACTGGGTGAGATGTTTACACCTTTTTCTTCTAGGTCTGCAATGCCAGGATCCACCCAAACCAAGTATAGCCCATGTTACAACCTCCCTCCATGGTAGCTGAAGGTGCAGCCAACACAATTTTCTGTGTCTAATGGTAGTCAAAATAGCTAAATAAATAATGGTATACTCTGTCTGACTAGGCATAACTCTTCTGCAAGCTAAATGATATTAGTCCTGACTGCCTAGAAATAGCAAAGGATAGTTTATTATCAGCCTAGGAGTGGGGACACTGCACAAAGGATCTTGGCATCTGTACTGATGGTTGTGTTACCATCAGCAGATCAGGGTTTGATGACTACTTTGCAGAATCATGTGATTTAGACACAGAAGTTTGTCATCACTACCATCTCTCAAGTATTAATGCAACAAAAATAATAATTATTCTGGATCTTTATAATAGGAAATACAAAGCACATTTTTTTTAATGAATCAAATGCTATGCCCCAGTTATATATGTGATAGAATGAAAACAAAAGTGGCTAATCTGTAGAAAAATGTCTTAAAATATCTAAAAATAAAGGTGATAGCACCAGTAGCAGGTGCCCAAATGCCCAATTTCACCTTTCTTTCTTTCTGCTTTATCAAATAAAAAAGCGGTTACAAGTATTCAGTCAGTTCAGTTCAGTTCAGTTCAGTCGCTCAGTCATGTCCAATTCTTTGCGACCCCATGAATTACAGCACGCCAGGCCTCCCTGTCCATCACCAACTCTGGAGTTCACCCAAACTCATGTCCATCGAGTCAGTGATGCCATCCAGCCATCTCATCCTCTGTCATCCCTTTCTCCTCCTGCCCCCAACCCCTCCCAGCATCAGAGTCTTTTCCAATGAGTCAACTCTTTGCGTGAGGTGGCCAAAGTACTGGAGTTTCAACCTCAGTATCAGTCCTTCCAATGAATACCCAAGACTGATCTTCTTTAGGATGGACTGGTTGGATCTTCTTGCAGTCTAAGGGACTCTCAAGAGTCTTCTCCAACACCACAGTTCAAAAGCATCAATTCTTTGGCACTCAGCTTTCTTCACAGTCCAACTCTCACATCCATACATGACCACTGGAAAAACCATAGCCTTGCNTGATAGCACCAGTAGCAGGTGCCCAAATGCCCAATTTCACCTTTCTTTCTTTCTGCTTTATCAAATAAAAAAGCGGTTACAAGTATTCAGTCAGTTCAGTTCAGTTCAGTTCAGTCGCTCAGTCATGTCCAATTCTTTGCGACCCCATGAATTACAGCACGCCAGGCCTCCCTGTCCATCACCAACTCTGGAGTTCACCCAAACTCATGTCCATCGAGTCAGTGATGCCATCCAGCCATCTCATCCTCTGTCATCCCTTTCTCCTCCTGCCCCCAACCCCTCCCAGCATCAGAGTCTTTTCCAATGAGTCAACTCTTTGCGTGAGGTGGCCAAAGTACTGGAGTTTCAACCTCAGTATCAGTCCTTCCAATGAATACCCAAGACTGATCTTCTTTAGGATGGACTGGTTGGATCTTCTTGCAGTCTAAGGGACTCTCAAGAGTCTTCTCCAACACCACAGTTCAAAAGCATCAATTCTTTGGCACTCAGCTTTCTTCACAGTCCAACTCTCACATCCATACATGACCACTGGAAAAACCATAGCCTTGCCTAGACAGACTTTTGTTGGCAAAGTAATATCTCTGCTTTTTAATATGTTATCTAGGTTGTTTATTACTTTCCTTCCAAGGAGTAAGCATCTTTTAATTTCATGGCTGCAATCATCTACAGTGATTTTGGAGCCCCCCAAAAATAAAGTTTGACGCTGTTTCCAGTGTTTCCCCATCTATATCCCATGAAATGATGGGACCAGATGCCACGATCTTCATTTTCTGAATGTTGAGCATTAAGCTAACTTTTTCACTCTCCTCTTTCATTTTCATCAAGAGGCTTTTTAGTTCCTCTTTGCTTTCTGCCATAAGGGCGTTGTCATCTGCATATCTGAGGTTCCTGATATTTCTCCTGGCAATCTTGATTCCAGCTCGTGCTTCTTCCAGCCCAGTATTTCTCATGATGTACTCTGTATATAAGTTAAATAAGCATTGAGCACTTGTAAATGATTAAAATACATTTACAGTGAAATGCTGTTTTAAAAATAAAACCAAAAGTATATTGTCAAATCTATCATTTAATTACTCCCTCATTTTTTGGGATAGTGAAGTGTAATGGTTAAGTGTGGAGTTTGGAGGTTTATTAAGTCCTAGTTCAATCACTTCCTAGCTCTATGATTCTGAACAAGTTTCTTTTTCTGGGTCTAAGTTTTCTCACAGTAAATTATAGCTTTAATACCTCTCTTAAAACACTGCACACAGTAAGTATTTGACAGTGTTAACCATTATAAACCATGTAAGCCTTTGAAAACAAATAAAAAGTATGTTTAATTTTTGTTTTACATTTAAATTAAACATTTTATGGGATCTTTTATATTTTTATCATAGTTCTTCCTTCAAAATAGAAGCCCAGATGGCTAACATTAGACTCTTCAGTTCAGTTCAGTCTCTCAATCGTGTCTGACTCTTTGCGACCCCATGAATCGCAGCATGCCAGGCCTCCCTGTCCATCACCAACTCCCGGAGTTCATTTAGACTCTTAGTACACTGAATAAAATATTTAAAATATTAATTCCCAGAAGGGAGGACATTTACAAAAATCTGAAAACTTCATCATCTCCCACTATTCAAAACAAATTTTAGAAGTGACAAATTACCAAAAGTATATGATCCACTCTGCCTATTGATAAGAAATCACTTAGCTGTCCTGAATATTATAAGTATAATCATCTTGCCCTTTGAATTATTTTTCTGTGGCCACAAAGATGCCCTGTAGAGACCAATCACAAAATCCTGAGCGGCATACAACAATTAGCATTAATTGCTCACACATCTAGGGCCGTCAGCTAAGCATCTCTGGGATCCAGGCAGGGTTCACTCGCGTGTCTGGTGTTGACTGGCTAATGGCTGATCTAATAGCTGTGGCGAGGGTGACTCTGATGATTCAGTTCAGCTCCGCACGGATCTTATCATCCCAGTTAGCGCAGACATGTTGTCGTCATGGTGACGGCAGAGAACAAAAGCACAAGCACAAACGTGCCAACACCTTTCCAAGTCTCTGCTTGGTCATATCTTCTAAATCCTACCAGCCGGAGGCCTTAATCAAGAAGCACCTCCACATGCAAAGTCACACAGCAAAGGACAGGGGCCTAAGGAAAGTGAAGATCGGAGACCATTAATGCTACCAGGTGCCACATCCAAGCACATGTAGTGGACCATCGCCACATCAAGCTCATATAATTCACATCTTAGGCCAGTAACTTTTATGCATCATAATACATCCATGCATACATGCTTTGCTCTTTGAATGCCGTCTACACCACCAGCTCCCTTTTCTAAATTTATCAATTTATCAGACAATTTGTCTCATCTGAATTACTATTTCCATTCCTTTTTTTTTTCCCCTGGAATAAATGTAAGCTCTATTACCAATCTAATAATATAACATATACATTTTTCTCTTTGTTATAGTGTGCCACTGTTGACTGCCACTGAAATGTTTAAATTTTACACAAGTCAAATGGGAGTGCATGTAAAACCCAAATTTATGATGAGTACCTAAGGGCAAAGATATCTCTGTAAGTTTTTACTGTTATGAAAAAGAGTTGTGATTGATGGTATATACTAGTCTTTCCTGGTCATGATTGTCGCTTATATTTATATTCTTCTATAAATACTTCAAATTTGCCTAGAAGCTGACTCACAGCTGACTTTTGTAACATCGCCGTGTTTCTTGTGCGTGATGACATAGCTAGCAAAACTTTCGCTCAGACATTCATGAATGATAAACATCCTTGTCCTCATGGCATATTCCAGCCAGTGGTTTTTATTATTTCCCTCAACATGGGTTTTCAAAAATTTCCCCATTCTCTAAATCTTACATCATGTTCTATCAGATTTGGCATTTATGACATTCCTAGTGACTTAACAATGAAGATAGCCATAATAAAATCCTGAAGGAGGCAATTGATAACTTCTTTGAACTTCCTTCTGAATGTTGAAATATGAAGGTGGTTTTTCAATTGTTGCTTTCCCCTCAGATTCATCTTTTTCCCTCTTTTCTCCTTGCAACATTAGAGACCATTTAGATCTTTTATTCTCAGTTCTTGGTACATCATTAATCTATCTCACTAAAAATATGTCCTATCTCACTAAAAATATGTCTGCCTCTGAGAAAGCTCTTGCAGAGGAAGAGTGTCAACAGTAAAAGTCAAGTTTTCCAGAAATATCAAATGTATATGTCCACATTACAGACCTGTAACAAAAACTCAGAGTATCATACACTTGGTTAGAGTTTAAAATGCTATGAGCAACGACAGGAAATAAGTATTATATTTGACAGCCTTTGTTCTTTTTTTTCTTCTCTGTCTCTTCTCTTTGCTTTCATTAATGCCTGCAATGAATACTTAATATTTTATATATTAATTAGAAGGAAATATGTCTGCTTTGTTTGTACTGACTCTCTTCCTTACTAAATCTTTTTTTTCTCTTTCCTCATATGAGTCACAGTTCTTCCATTCTTTTACAGTACTGTAAATCCTAAAATTATTTGTTTCCTATGGTTCTTGAAAGAACTCTCATTTGCCTTTTTTCTTTTCTTTTCTTTAGGCTGCCGTGGAAAGCAGCCTTACTGACTTACAGAGAGTTAGGTCTTATCCTTTCTGTTTTCAATTCAGTTGAAAGCTTCACTGGCTAGAAGGAGAAAAACAAAAAAATTGTTTTATTTCTATCTAATTAGTATGTGTGGCTTTTATTTCATTTCCCTCATATTTACTTCTATTGTAAAATAGTCTGCTTGCTATAACAAATTTTTCTATAAATGGTGGGTTTGAAAGACAACTAGCAGCAGTCACAGGCTGATACAGTAACTTTTTTTGCCTGAAAATAAAAGACATCAGAAACTCAAAACAAAAAGCTAAGTGGATAATGTTCAGAGTGGAGCTGATGGGTCATGAATGTTATCAGCCCTCAGGTTTTAGGACCAAGTAAGGCCTCGAGTGCTGCAGTTCATGGGGTTGCAAAGAGTCGGACACGACTGAGTGACTGAACTGAACTGAGCTGAAGTAAGTTAACTCTGAGCACTGATTCTCCTAATAAATAATGAAGGAGTATATGGAATTTGAAAATAACTTGTGACATCTGTGCTTGATTGTGTGGTGACATAAGCTCTGTCAAAATTTGGATCGGAATATCAACTAGTGTAAACTTTCTGTTCAAATTTCTAACTATTCCTGTGGTATATATTATTTGGTCCCGTAGCCTGCCTTGATGGTTTCATATTTGTCTGTCCAGCCTTATTCTTTTTTAAAAACAATAAATAAGCTATATCTTTTTCTTAAAATAAAAATGTATATTTGCTGTAGCTATAGGAGAAGGCAATGGCAACCCACTCCAGTGTTCTTGCCTGGAGAATCCCAGGGACGGGGGAGCCTGGTGGGCTACCGTCTATGGGGTTACAGAGAGTTGGACTTGACTGAAGCGACTTAGCAGCAGCAGCAGCTGTAGCTACCTGAGATATTCAAAATAAAAGACTAAAATAAACTCGGGGTATTTAGAATAACAAATTAAAATTAGCATAATTCTAACAACTAGAGTGAATTACAATACTATTTTGGTGATCTCCTTTTAAACTCTTTACAACTCTATGATCCATGAAAATCTTAAACTCAACATAAAGAAAATGAAACTTACCCTATATTGAGTGCCTATTAAATGTCAGGCATAAACAGAATTAAGTCCATGTCCTACTGATTCTTACAGTCTAATGGCAGCACAATAAGCAAGTAGATTTAAAAATCTATTTGTGTCATCTTTCCTTCCAAAGAGGAAATGTCTTCTTCTTCTTCATTTTGAAGGACATTTAAGAACCTTTCCTTTTTCTCATCCTTCTGTCCAATTATCTGCCCAACTCAAATCACCTAGCCCCTCTATTTTTATTCAAATTTCACTGGCTTTTGTCTTAACTGTTACAATGCTCTCCTAAATATGCTCCATGTCTCCGGAATGTGCTTCCAAAAACACAAATGTTTCTTATCACTCTACTTCTCTATATCAAGTTTTTGGGTTTTTTGTTTTTTACTTAAAAGATACTGCAACTCTAACACATCTTTAATCTTTGTATGTAAGATGGCAAATACAACAGAAGTAATATCTCTGCTACAGTTTTTGGTAGTCAAAAAAAGAAAACAAAGAAGGGGAGAGGACAAATGCTTAGGGATACAAAGATTTGGGGAGTGGCTGGAATTTTTTTTTTTTTTTACAATTTATTTTTTTCTGATATTATTGGGCTACAGTATTCTTCTCATGTGTAAATTGAGAAAATGTAAAATTGGAGATAAATAATGAGAAAAATAATTTTTTAAAATGTATACTACAGAATAAATAAGGAGAAAATATAACAAAATAGCAAACCAAAAAGTAAGACATAAGACTCAGGACTTAATATACCAAGACAGAAAATATATAGGTAAAAATATGGTAGAGGTTTAGACTAAGAAAATAATCTATGCTATGAAGAAACAGATGGGATAATCATAACTTTTGTAAAATGAAAGTTTAAAATCGTATATAGTAAACACCCCTAAGTGGAATATTATTTTCCTCATCTAAAATTTATTACTCTACATAATTGTTACTCTACATATTTATTACTCTACATATTCTCACTTCAACAATAACAAAACTTTGCAAACTGAAAGAAAAGGAATGTGGGACTGACTTACCCAACACAGAAGAGGGCATAATAGACTGGAGTCAAACAAACATGGGTTCAAATCTTAACTCTGACCCTTACTAGCTTTAGTGAAAATGAAAGTGAAGTCGTTCAGTCGTGTCCGACTCTTTGCGACCCCGTGGACTATAGCCCACCAGGCTCCTCCATCCATGGGATTCTCCAGGCAAGAATACTGGAGTGGGTTGCCATTTCCTTCTCCAGGGGATCTTCCTGACCCAGGGATTGAACCCAGGTCTCCTGCGTTGCAGGCAGATGCTTTAACCTCTGAGCCACCAGGGAAGCCAAAGTCTGCATGAATTAATTACACTGAGTGCCAACACCTTCATATAGAAAATGAGAACACTAATGCTTGGATGTCTGGACATGCTACATGACATATATTTGGTACAACTGCCCGGCACTTTTCTCCACAAATTGTATGTACTGTTAGGATTACTAGAATCATTGCAAACTCTACAACGAAGGCAAAGTAATCTCATATCCAAACCAAAGCAATCATGTGGTTTGGCCTAAATTATAGTTTATGACTGAAGAAAGAGATGTTATCAGAGAATTCTAGGTAGAAATTACCATGTTATGAATACTTTACATTAATTATTAAAGCCCTCACATAGTATATGCTATTTAGAGGGGAAACGTAATCTTCAGCATTCATCCTGTTAAATGCTACCACTTTCCCTCTTTTCATTGCTGGTGGAAGTAGGGCTGGGAGAAAAGCATCAAGTTTCTAATTCTTTGGAGAACAGGACAGACGTTGGTATTTGAAAGCTCCTTGCTGAACTGTTGAAAGCACAGGCTTCAGTGATTCACGCATGGTGTAGTAGTTTTGGTCACTTAGAGGTGTTTTGCAACCTGCGTTTTGGCAGAACTATAACTTCCAACTTCCAGATCCAAAGAAAAAAATCTATTCTAGTCTATTTTAAAATGAAAAAGAGAGGAGAAAACATCTTTCTTTGCAAACACTGAGTGAACAGATCAGTGTTTGTGAGGAACCCAACTAAATCATGGCTGATCCAGAAAGTGTCAGAACACCAGGTATTTAGTTTCCAAAACATGTTGTACTTGGCTTTTCCACCTTTAGTAAATATGACTGAGCAGCCAACAGGCAACCCAGAAGGACAACATGTGCACAGAATCATCAGTTTTTTTTCAAACTAGCTGGAAGAGGAGAGGGTTGACTTGATGGGTTCTTTTAGGATGTTAATCCCCCAAGAGTCTCTTAGCCTTTCCTTGCATAGCAAGTGAATTCTATGTCTGGAAACATAACCCAGTACTACTCTTTATGACCAGCTTGCAGCTCTAGTCCATGGGGGACTGTGCTGGCCAAGACTAGCAATGTTGTTTTACCTTCCAGTGGCTTTAGCTACTTACTCCAGAATGAAAATTGGGGGGAACCTTGGAAAAAAGAACGGGCTAACTTAAGACTCCATTTTTCTAAATTTTAACATTTATAACGTTACTTGGAGCATAGGAATACATGGTAAACTGCAAAAATGGAATCCTAGGAAATATTTATTGCCTTTCGTTTAATTTTCCTCTTGCTTCTTTTACTGTGTGTATCCAGATAAATATTAGAAAGTGTATTGAGATCTTTAGTAGCATTTTGCTGTTAGAATTCAATAAATTGTTGTTCTTAACGATCATATACCAAGACATTGATAAAAATGCTATTCAAAATAATATTTTATACATAATACTACATCTCACAATGAGTATCCCTCTAACAGTGATATATATTCATTAATCAGTTCTTTTTTGTACATTTGTTCTGCTATGAATCTATCAAACTCTCCATGATTTCAAGTCTTATTTTCCAAAATTGTTCAGTTGTCAAGTGGGACATTATGAAATATTTGACGGGCAGAGGACATCACAAAGATTAGTCACACCAAACTCTTTGAAAATCCTGTTCCAGAAAAAGTGACCATTCTTATCAGTCATCACTGAGCTCCTTTGTAATGCATATTCTGCATGCCCCAGAGCTGTTTATTCCAATAGGTCAAAATAGTTAAGCTATTTTATATAATGAATTTGAGTGCAAATCTAGCCATATGTGTTAAATGCAAATAACAGAAGAACATGTGGTAACTAACTATCACTGACACATCTGTGGGCATTAAAAATCTCTTTTGGGCCTGGTGGCTTGAGAGCATACTTTGTCTTTGGTTAGGAGATACCTCCAAAATGTTAACGTGCAAAAAAGAAAAGTCTGACTTAAAATCAAGACAATATTCTTTCTCACAACCTAGTCCATCAAAGCAGCTCATGGAATATACTTTTCCCCTGTTATAAAATAGCCAAGTCACACACATACATCCCTAGTTTCTCAGTAGTCCTCTGTATTCCAAGATTCCTTGGAAAAATGCTGCCGCTCTCCTTTGAAAGTCCTTTTTGTATCTTGTGGCTGAATTTATTCTAGCCTTTAGGTAGACCCAGAGCTGCTAAGGACCCTGTTAGAATCATTTTGTGTTTAATGGGCTATTTCCCCATTCATATTCAACTCATCATTTTCCATCTAAATATGATGCTTCTTGATGAAAAGAGAAGCAAAATAGAATGTGGAGTTTAGCTTTTTGTATCTCCAAAATTACACCATTGTCCTTGGGCACCAGGCCTATTTTTCCTTTGCTTTTATGGCTTCAAAAATAATCTAAAGCAACTTTTCTCTTCTGCTATTAACATTTTTTACAATAGACTTTCTGATATAATTCTGATAAGACTATGCCATCCACTTGCACTTACCCTTAAAAGAGAAACTGTATGCAGAAAGCTTTGGATGGTTCTTGGCACATCATGTGGTATGGTAGTAATCATCATTGTCCCTATTGCCGTCATGACTGTCATTATTAACTGCTCTTATTTTTCTTTTCGGAACTGGCTCCTTTAAAATTTGAAATATTTGTACAAATTGAATGCTTTTGAAAAATAGTATAAACCTCCAATAACTGAAGAAACTCCTGACTCAAACCATCATCACTAATTCATCACTGTAAATTGCTTGTCTGTGTTCGCATAAGAAAACCAGGTTCCTAATAAAGTCTTTGAAAGAGAAATACTATATTTTCAGCAAACAGGAGGAACAAATTAAAAATTGGCTCCCATTCCTTAAGCTTTAAGTGAGGGCACCCTGTTGCTTTCAAAAGATTTTTATGTTAGATATTTAGAAGGGAAAGTTGATCTCACAGGTGTGCACACTGGTCTACTCAAGCTTTGACGGAAGGAGTGGGGGAAGGGGAGGGAAGTCCTAGAACACGGTCAGTTTTCAGTGCCTAGTCACTGGAATCCCAGTCAATAAACACAAACTCAAAGCTAAAATGTAATGATGAGAAGATTGTACCCCCTCACCCCAAATTATCCATCTCTTTTCTCCTTAGTTTTCTTTCCTGGTCTCTATCACTGTGTGATGCTGCTCTGAAGATCATAAATATGAATTTTATCACTATTAGCTTGTAATTTTTGCCATGCTTATAAATTTCTAAATTGTATGCTTTAGTAATTTTGATAATATCAATAATAATAAAGTGAAAGTTGCTCAGTTGTGTCCAACTCTCTGAGACTCTATGGACTAAACAGTCCATGAAATTCTCCAGGGCAGAATACTGGAGTGGGTAGCCTTTCCCTTCTCCAGGGGATCTTCCCAACCCAGGGATCAGACCCAGGTTTGCCACATTGCAGGCAGATTCTTTATCATCTGAGCCACAAGGGAAGCCCAAGAATACTGAAGTGGGTAGCCTTTCCCTTCTCCAGGGGGTCTTCCCAATCCAGGGATTGAACCCAGGTCTCCCACATTGCAGGCAGATTCTTTACCAATCAAGCTATCAGGAAGCCCATTAATAATAGTGATTACACATATACTCAGCTTAAGATAATCTTCTGTATGAAGCCCTTCCTAACTGTTTCAGGTAAAGCCAACCACTTCCTCCTTTGTACCCTCACTGTAATTGTGCACATGTCCATCCTGGCTACACAACACTTCACTGTGTTTATTTATATACCCACATCCTACTACCCAATGTTTGCTCCTGATAATAGCAACTGTACCTGGGGATACATTATAAATCTCAACAAATATTTGTAGAATGATTTTCTGAATAAAGAAATGATTTACTCAATAGTTTATTACTTCTGTATCTTTTGCTATATCAGTTTAGCTCAGTTCAGTTGCTCAGTCATGTCCGACTCTTTGCAACCCCACAGACTGCAGCATGCCATGCCTCCCTATCCATCACCAACTCCTGGAGTCCACCCCAACCATGTCCATCGAGTGGGTGATGCCATCCAGCCATCTCATCCTCTGTCATCCCTTTCTCCTCCTGCCTTCCATCTTGCCCAGCATCAGGGTCTTTTCAACTGAGTCAGCTCTTTGCATCAGGTGGCCAAAGTATTGTAGTTTTAGCTTCAACATCAGTCCTTCCAATGAACACCCAGGACTGACCTCCTTTAGGATGGACTGGTTGGATCTCCTTGCAGTCCAAGGGACCCTCAAGAATCTTCTCCAACACCACAGTTCAAAGGCTTCAATTCTTTGGTGCTATATCAACTTGATACCAAATTTTTGACATAAGAAATCAGTATTTTACTCTATAGAATAACTGCTTTACTAATTAGAATAAGATTGGTAAAGCAGCTAAATCCTCCCTTCACCATGACTTCCTATCCCATCATTATAATAACACTTAGGTCAATGCTGGTATTGCCAAGGAAATATGTATATTTAACTTTAGTAGCCAAATCATTTTCCAAAATATTTGCATCATGCAACTGAGCCACTAACGGTGTATGATACTCTAGTAGCTCCACAGACATTCCAGCGCTTAATAATGTCAGCCGTCTTTATCATAGCCATTTGAGTGGATGTGTTTCACATTGTGATTTTAACTTGCATTTCTCTCATGATGAAGGATGTGGAACGCTTTTCAAATGTTTATTAGTGATTTGAATATGTAGTTCGATGGCAGAGAATAACACCTTTTTGAAAGATGTTTAGATAACAAACCTGAATTGAAGCTTCGTACTGACTTAGGTCCTTATCCTAACCCTCCCCACACTATTCAACAGCAAATACTAACTTTAATGTAGCTATCTGTGTCTAAGGATGAGAAAGGAGCAAATATAGAAACATACATATGCATACACTCACACACCCTTAGAGGAAAAGGACATGAAAACCTTATATGAAAAGTAAAGCATCCATATATATAAATCTCATAATCTCTGAGAGATTGAAATGTAGTCCTTGGAAAAAAAAGAAAAGGGATCCCAAATATATCATACAAAAGATTAAAGAAAAGATAGAACATCAGAAGACCAACAGGTGGTTAAAGCAACAGGAAGGAAATTGAAGGAAAAATGAAAACCTTAACAGATGACTGCTATGTTAAAACAACAAAAGGTAAACAAGAGATAGGAAAGTTTCCTAAAATTATACAAAAATAAAATGGAAAAGAACAAGATATAAAAGTGATTCAAAAAAGATGAAAGGTAAAAAAAATAATACCAATGTATACATTGTTGTTCTTAAAAAAAGGAACAGGACAAATGTAAGAAAAATGTATTTTGACAAGTAATAGACTGAAATCTGCCCATTGAAAAGTCAGGAAAAATAAAAATAAATAAGAATGACCCCAAGGTCCCTAGTTTGTTCTTCTTTCTGTCCTGCAGAGTTTTCTCACATATGATATATATATGGTTGTTGGCTCTAGTTAGTGATAGTAATAGAAATATTTAAGTCTATTGCATCTTCCCCAAAGTGCAGGTCTGTTGGCTGTATTTTGATCAGTTTCTGAAATGATTTTTATGCTCAGCATGTTTCTCTTCCTGAAGGAACACAAGGATGTTCACTCTGAGTCATCATCTGATTGGCCTCCCTTTTCCATATGCTTCTACCCAAAGGCAAACTCACCAGGTGTTTTTGATAGGGGACAGTTTCATAGGTAAATCTGCTCATATTGCCTTTGGCCTACTTACTCTTTTAATGGAAATCACATTACAGCCCTGAAAAGCACTTTGAAATTTCAGAGTAAGTCATTTTCGTGAAGAGGAAGAAATATATAAATTAGACAGTAGGAAAAAAAAAAATTACTCATTGATAAGACCATTTTCAACAATTTTTTCTAAAGCCTTAAAAAAACAGGACTGTTCTATCAGTACGCACAAAATTCTATGTCAAGGGAAAGTATAAAGCAAAACCTCCATGACACCAGCAAGTCATTTAGACAAAAGAGAGAAATTTTAGGGAGAGCAGGGTGGAGAGAGGGTGCCCTGAATCAGACATCCCCACTTTGCTTCTCCTCCTCCGTCCTCCCCCACCTTGCTCGGCGCCTTGCGTACTGGGCCAAGCAAAGTGGGTCATCAACGCGTCCCTTGCTCCCTGGGGTTCCACTGGTTTTGACTAACAGGGATCCTGACAGCGAGTGGAAGGAGGGCAGTGAAAAGGGCCTCAGGGAAGGGACTTCCTGATCCTCCTGTGGGGTCACGTTAGGGTGCTAGGTGCTATGTTCCTCAAGAGAAGGTCACCCTTCCTCTCAGGATGGCCTCCCTGAGGTCTCAGGACCCCTCTCCTCTCTTCAGACCCAGGAATGGCTACAACTCCACTGTCATTAATCCCAGGGAGATTGTAGAGTTTCAGTCACCCCGACAGAACATGTGCTTGAAGGGGGCTTCGTTCACACATATGTCTGAACACGTGTGCTGTTTTATAGACAGAATTTTAAGGTTATATCCTCCTCCGTATTCCTCTTGACGGTGCTGCTTAATAGCTCAAGACTCTTTTTCAGTGGGAGATTTTGTGTTTGCGTCCATATATGGCCCTTTTTCTTCTGTAATCCCTTCCCCTGCCCCTAGCTTTCTTACCCTATAGGAAGTTGTTTCTTCTATCTTATTTCCATTATTCCTTTCTCATTAATTTTTAAGACATATACAAAAACCTTGGAACACTAATTCCACAAGCCCAAGGTTTGTTACTTAGGTTTCTGTACTTAAATTCCTGTTTTAAAGAAATCATTATTGTTTGATACATTTAACATTTTTTAGGAGTTTCCCACGTTTACAATGTTTGTTGGGATTCCTGAATCTTTAATGTTTCTCTTGAGTTATAAAAGCTTAGACATCTACCTCTAACATTGGTTTCTGTCATTTTCTCTTTTGAAGAATGCAATTTGGTAGATTTTGATTTTTCTCATTCTTCCACCCTCCCTACGTTTCACTCATTTTCATGTTTTCCCTCACTTTCTCTTTGATGCATATCCTGGATGATTTTCTCAGAATTATATCCTAGTTTACTGTTCCTTGCTATAATCGTATTTGGTCTACTATATAACCTGTCCATTAAACTTTCCTTTTCTTTTCTGCAAATCCTTTCTTCTACTTTGCTTTCATAGACTCTTAGTTTCATTAATTTATTTATACATTTAAAGATAATCACTTTTATTTCTTACATGATACTTCCAAAATTTGAAGTCCTTTGAGCTTTAATTCCTTTACTTATTTCTGCTAATCTGTGGGGTTTGTTTTACTGTTTATAACTTGAGTATGTGCTCCTAGTTTTGGTGATCAATGTCTATAGGAATAATGAGGATTTAAGCTATGTGACATTCCTCCAGAGAAGTTTTACATTTGTTTCTTCCAATGACTGTGGAACATTTATAATCATGTTAAATTAATTTAGTTTTCCTGGACTGCACAGGTAGTCTAAATTTAAAACTGCAAACTCATATAATGTCTGGTCTACAGCTATAGATTCTCAGGGGAGAATTTCTATTTTTCATTGTAAAGACAAATTGATTTGTTGTCTCCCTTTTAAAAAAAAAAAGCATAAATTTTTATTGCCTACCCTATAGCATTCTGGGATTTCTTTGGAAGGAATGATGCTAAAGCTGAAACACCAGTACTTTGGCCATCTCATGCGAAGAGTTGACTCATTGGAAAAGACTCTGATGCTGGGAGAGATTGGGAGCAGGAGAAGGGGACGACAGAGGATGAGATGGCTGGATGGCATCACTGATTCAATGGACATGAGTCTGAGTGAACTCCGGGAGTTGGTGATGGACAGGGAGGGCTGGTGTGCTGTGATTCATGAGGTTGCAAAGAGTTGGACACAACTGAGCAACTGAACTGAACTGATACCATTCTTAGTTCTAATCCCTCCTTGCACAGGCCTAATGTCTTATTTCTGTCCTGTATGGAGCTGTTAAAATTCATGGCCATGTATTTCTGGAGCTGGTAAATAATTTTAAGGCTGCTTTAGCATTAGAAGAGATTTTTTCAGGTCCATCTTCATTTTTTGTCCCTGAGAATTAAAAATATACTCTTATTTTTAGTGATGTGAAGTTAACATACTGATAAAAATTTAAAAATATTTTTCATTTGCCTATTGCTTAAGTTCTTTAGTTGCTTTACTTTTATTCACTTTTCACATGTATGATCCATTTTCAACTTTTTCTAATGACTGCTCATCTTTAAATAAAGCCAGCTTTTAGTGCCTGTGTGTTTTTGAGAATATGAATGCATCTGCATCCCTGGGAGGTGATTCTGTGAAGACTGAGATGTTTCTCCAACAGAGAGAAGTGGTTCTGGCACAAAGAAGGTTCTCAAGATCATTTGAATAAACAGATGAACAACTCTACACCCCAGGTTTATATTGAACACATTCTTACTGTATTTGTTTTTCTTCCAATCTTCATGCATATTTCTCTTCCTTCAGGATTCGGTTTAGTTCAGTTGCTCAGTCGTGTGCAACTCTTTGCGACCCCATGGACTACAGCACGCCAGGCTCCCCTGTCCATCACCAACTCCCAGAGCCTACTCAAACCCATGTCTGTCACGTCTGCGATGCCATCCAGCCGTCTCATCCTCTGTCATCCCCCTCTCCTCCCACTTTCAACTTCTCAGCGTCAGGATCTTTTTAATGAGTCAGTTCTTCGCATCAGGTGGCCAATGTATTGGAGTTTCAGCTTCCTTCAGGACTGGCCTTCAAAAATCCAGCCTTCTTCACAGTAAAACCCCTCATATGCCAGATGGTTTCCTCTTTGTCCTATCACTTGTCTAGGCTAAGAGGCTAGAGCAGAGGTAATTCCTGGCCATTCTATTTGAGCTAGCTATCTACAAGGAATAGTCTTATTTCCCTTTTAGACTTTGCCCACAGTCTAGAGCTTGTCTCTTTAATTAAAGGGTCACTGGCTGAGCCTTTCAGGACTGTAACGCTGACTTCTAAGGAAATTTGTCTCCTGCTTGATGTCTGAAAAGGTTTGTCTGGGCACTCAGCACCCTCGTGTTTTTGTTGGTGTAGGTTTCTCAGTATTTGGAAGGTTTGCTTTATAATTTGTGGTTTGAGGTTATGGCTATTTCTGTTTTATTAAAAATGGAGAGCTTTTCCCTTCAATTTTTCACGAACTTATTGATCACAGTTGGGTTTGAGCAAGAGTGTGAGCTTTACCCCTGGCGTCTTCCTCTGCTGGAGTTTAGTCCACCCTCATCTGTCTCCCTGTTTCTGTCACTATCACCATCATCTTCTCACATCTAGAAAACTACACCTCAAAAAATTTTTCAATATCCAACTCAGACTTTTTCTCCACAACCACTCTTATCCCACTGCCTCTGGGGGTTATTAACTTTAAGTTGGGAACAAGAAAATCATCTGGTGCTTTACCCTCCCATAATTTGTGTATCACCACATAATATTTCAGTGTTTGCGCTCTGAGACCAGTTTTACAAAAATAAATCCATGATTATAGTAATGTCTAACAGGCAGCCTCACTGCCTAGATATCTAAGTTAAATTCCTTTACACTATCAACCTATGAGCAATAGGATTTCAACAGATTTGAACAATGTATAATTGTACAAATTTCTTTTGTGACCAATAGAATGTACTTCAAGTTGGCAGGTCTCGTTAAGCATGCTATCTGTATCAACAGAAATTTAACTCAGTCATAGGAATCAAACTCAAGTTTGATGCTTTTGAACTGTGGCATTGGAGAAGGATCTTGAGAGTCCCTTGGACAGCAAGGAGATCCAACCAGTCCATCCTAAAGGAAACCAATCCTGAATATTAATTGGAAGGACTGATGCTGAAGCTGAAACTCCAATACTTTGACCACCTGATGCAAAGAAGTGATTCATTGGAAAAGACCCTGATTCTGGGAAAGATTGAAGGCAGGAGGAAAAGAGGATGACAGAGGGTGAGATGGTTAGATGGCATCACCGACTCAATGGACATGAGTTTGAGTAGGCTCCAGGAGTCAGTGATGGACAGCGAAGCCTGGTGTTCTGCAGTTCATGGGATTGCAAAGAATCGGACCCAACTGAACTGAACTGTTCCTACCTAAGTGAACCAAACAACCACGGGCCTAATTCTATTCCATAATAATGTGCTCTAAAATCCAATCTGTTTACATTCCCATCTACCTCACTAGACATAAAACCTCTAATAACAAATATAATAAAATTCAAAACCAACTATTTCCCACCACATGTATTTCTTCCTCTCCCTTACATGTTAGACCAGAGTATAAGATAAACAAACAAAAAGAGAATATTTTATACCCAATCACTTTTCTAAAACTGTTTTTTTCCTTTTCCTTATATCTGCAACCACTCTAATACTGTTGTTAATTAAAAATCTAGAAGATTATTTTTGGTTGCACTGGGTCTCTGTTGCAGCAAACGGGCTACTCCGCATTGAGGTGGTTTCTCCCGTTGCAGCACAGGCTCTACTCATGGGCTTCAGCGGTTGCAGCACGTGGGCTCAGCAGTTGTCACACTCCAGCTCTAGAGCACAGGCATGGTAGTTGTAGCACAGGAACTTAGTTACTCCGCAGCATCTGGAATCTTCCCCAACCCAGGTCCCCTACAGTAGCAGGCAGATTCTTACCCACTGTACCACCAGGGAAGTCCTAGAAAGTTTTACTTGTCTTTAAGCTTAATCAGTTCACACTGGGGAAACACAAAGAACCAAATCTCACCAAAATGTTAACATACTTTCCAGGTGTAGAAGGGAACTCAGGTAGAATCCAGACCCAAAGCCACAGAAGTCTTTGATGACATTATCTATTATTTGAAACTGGATTTTCTTCCCTTTCCAGGAACTATCTGGACATTCTGTCACTTTTGTACACAGAATGTACAATCAGTTCTGCTCTAATGCTTGTCTTGAAAAATGCATATTTGTTTCAAAGCAATGATATATCAGGAAATAATTTTAGCACAACAGATTTTATGTTCATGTGTAATCTTGAATGCAGGAAACATAGGTGAACACAGAAAACTGTACTTAGCTTAAAGATGAGAAGAGCAGGAATACACGAAGCACACGCCTGCATGTATCTCAGTTCTTAACCATCACCAGCTACTTCAGTTCACTGGGTGTGTTATGAGCCACACCAGTGCATCTGGTATTTCTAATAACCATTTAGAAATGGCTATTTCATCCCATTTCTAATAACCCTCCTTCCACCACATCACAGTAATACACAACTGCAACTCCTGCAATGCCCACTTCTGTGTGCAAACTTCAGCTCTTTGTCAAGGTAAAGCGCCATGCTTAGCATGGTATTTATGCATTTCCTAATCATTTAACATGTGTAAAATTGTGCTACCAGTTTTATAAGGTTATTATTATTTCACTCTATTGTTGAGATTTTTGATTGTTGCATCCTTAACATTTGTAATTTTTTAAATTAAACATTTAACTTTAGAGGTAATTGCAGATTCATTTGAGTTGCAAGAAATAATATTGATATATCAAGAAACAGCAGTTCGAACTGGAGATGGAAAAACAGACTGGTTCCAAATAGGAAAAGGAGTACGTCAAGCCTGTATATTGTCACCGTGCTTATTTAACTTATATGCAGAATACATCATGAGAAACACTGGACTGGAAGAAACACAAGCTGGAATCAAGACTGCTTGGAGAAATATCAATAACCTCAGATATGCAGATGACNTGGCGTGCTGCGATTCATAGGGTCGCAAAGAGTCGGACACGACTGAGCGACTGAACTGAACTGAACTGATCCTTTACCCAATTCATTCCCCCAGTGATGACATCTTGCAAAAGTATAATATCATAGCCAAGAGATTGTTATTAAGACAGTCAAGATAGAGAATGATTTAATTACTGCAGGGATTTTCTCTGTTGCCTTTTATTAATACTACTATTTCCCTCTCGTTCCTCTTCTCATCTTTAACCTCTAGATACTAATCTGTTCTCTACTTCTGTGGCTTTGTCACTTTAAGAATGTTATACAAATGGAATCTACTGAATATCCCTTTCTGGGGGTTGAGTTTTTGCACTCAGCGTAATTCCCTAGCAATTCATGTTGCTTGTGTCTGTAGCTTGTTCTTTTTATTGCTGAGGAAACTTCCATGATATGGATGTGCCACAGTTTAACTATTCAGGGTTGAAGAGCATCTGGGTTGTTCCCAGTTTTGAGCTATTACAAATAAAAGTGCTATGAATATTCATATAAAGGTTTTTGTGTGAACCTAAGTCTTTATTTCTCTGGGCTAAATGCCCAGGAGTACAATTTCTAGGCTGTGTGTAAGTTGCATGCCCACTTTATTAAGAAATTTTCCAACTGTTTCCCAGCTTCTCCACATTCATACCTTGCTAGTGCGTTACAAAGAATTGGACATGACTGAGCAACTTTCACTTTCACTTTTCCCCACATTCTTATTGGGCCAACCAGTCCATTCTGAAGGAGATCGACCCTGGGATTTCTTTGGAAGGAATGATGCTGAAGCTGAAGCTCCAGTACTTTGGCCACCTCAGAAGAGTTAACTCATTGGAAAAGACTCTGATGCCGGGAGGGATTGGGGGCAGGAGGAGAAGGGGACGACAGAGGATGAGATGGCTGGATGGCATCACTGACTCGATGGGCATGAGTCTGAGTGAACTCTGGGAGTTGGTGATGGACAGGGAGGCCTAGCGTGCTGAGATTCATGGGGTCGCAAAGAGTCGGACACGACTGAGCGACTGAACTGAACTGAACTGAATAGTGCTACTAAATTTTTAATTTTAGCCATTCTGACAGTTGTGGGATATCTTATTGTGATTTCAATTTGCATTTCTCTAAGGGCTAATGTTGAATATCTCTTCATGTGTTTATTTACTATCTGTATACCCTCTTTCATGAAATGTTTCTTTGTGTTTTTTGCTTATTCCTAATTCAGTTGACTTGTTTACTTTTTTACTGTTAAAATTTTAAACTTCTTTATATATTTTCAATACTAGTCTTTTGTCAACTAAGTGGATAGCAATTTTTCCTCATAGTCTGTAGTTTGTCCTTCCATGTTCCTAACAGGGCTTTCACAGATCAAAAGGTTTTCACTTTGATGAGGTTCTATTCATCAATTTTGCCTTTTGGGGCACAGGTTTGGTATCAAAGCTCTGTGGCTTCTGTGAAATGATTTTGCCTAGCATGTGGTTTTATGGAATGCATGTGTAACATTATAGCAGAACTGGCTATTCTTGAGAGAAACAGAATAAAGAACTATTAGGGTAGCAAACAACATTTTAAAACAAGCTGTCATTGGCTTAATGATATTATAAAATCTCTAATAAATTCTGAGGTTTCATCTAAAACAATATGGAAAAACTGACTTTAAGTCTCATTCCACACTGCACTACGTTCATGGGAGGTGTGGCAATTATCTGCTTAGTTTGACAGTATCAGTGAAGATGAACTCAGGGGAACAGATCCTCACAACACTAAACTCAGAGATTCATTCTGTTCACAGCAGTGCCCTATATTTAGCCACTAGTCCCAATCATTAGTAGGAAAATATCTGTCAATGAGTTTAAGTGTTAGCATCCTGTTAAAAGATCTCTTTATCTCACTGATTTTCAATTAAGCAAGACCTCTATTACAACAAAAAGGTGAATGTTTCCCAGCCAGCCCCTCAGGAAAGATACCATTTTGGCTCTGAAAGCCATTATGGAAACTTGACCTTTTTACCTCTTCCTGACCAGGGCTTTCCCAGATGCAAATTTAATGGCTTAAACACTGAATGCTATCAGCCTCATAAAGCACGAAACCTCCTCTCTTCAAAGCAGCCCTCGTAATTTAACTGGCGAGGCTGCCACTGTGCAGTGGGCTCCAGCCGTGTGCCTGCCAGAGAAGCCGTCGGAGCAGAGCTGCCCTTTCTTCAGCTTTCAAGGGTACTGAGAACTGACCTCGAGTTAGATCTCTTCCATGTCCAGGAAGGAGAGAGAAGAAAATAAATTATTACATAAAACAAAGACTATATTATTTGGTACATATGTTATGGTTTACCCCCATTTCATCCTCTGAACAGGGATTGTCTGCCTTCAACTTTTCCAGGCTCTTAAAATCCCTCTTTATAGTCTGTGCAGTCAACTTAATGAGGACCATTCGAGGCGCATAAGTGAAATGATGTCATTTGGTCTCTCTCTTTTTCCTTCTGGGTCTCTAACTGCAGGGTTTGATCCACCCCGAGCGGGACACAAGTCCCAAAATTATTAAGGTGAAAGCTCTGACCTGCTTCAGTGCCCCAAACTAATTCCTGCTTCTTCTACCATCCGAGGCTATTCTGGATTCACCCAGAATTTATTGAGCACCTGTCAGGCGTTATGCTAGACGCTTTTATTTCATATGCATTTGTTTTCCTTTCACGACAAACTGCAGTGCTAGCTTACACAGAGCTGGAAGATTAGTAGTAGACTTGCCTCATTATATTACACCCAGTGGAGTGCTGGAGGCAGGCTGTGCTGGCTTGTGAGAACTGATTGTTAAATTCTCAAGAATTTTGTGAGCACTTATTCAGTATAGCCATTATTTAAAAGTCACATTATAGAGGCTTACAATTAAATAAATTATATTCAAAGGTAACAGATACTCAAAATTCACCACTTCCTAATTATTTGACTCACTTTATTAATATCTATGCCCTTGAGGTTATAACTATTGATTTTGCATGGTAAAAATACTTTAATAACGGTGTGATCCTGCATGTCTCTTCCCAATTCCACCTTCAGTGATGTTACATTCGTGGCTTCAAACTGGCACTCATGGGAGTACTTATACCACGGAAATGAACAAATGCTACGAATCAGAGCTTTTGCCCTCTCAAGAGCTGGCTGCTGATAATTTACCAGCATACCAGTGACTACATTCTTCCACGGCTCATATGTGGTACTATGTTTATGAATGGCTTATTACTGACTAAAAGTTTTGTGGATAACTGCAAACTGAAAGAAATTAACTACAGGACAAAAAAATCTCTTCTGTGTCTTGAGCTTGTTTACATTACATGCATTCTTCTGTGGTTCTAGAAGGAAACATTGTCAACTTAGGGACAGGAGCCATGTGCCTTGTACGTATGTATCCACATCTATCTGAGCACCATGGGTAGGGCCTCAAAGACCGTTGTCTGCCTGGGAGAAATGAAGAGCCCCATGTGAGATCTGAGGGGAGAAAAACGTGATTCACGTGGACCATGGGCAATAATGTGGGCACAGCTGAGATGTGTACTGCCCTCTAGTTCTTTCCTCCTCCTCTGGTTGGCATGAGTCCCACAGGATGAAGCCTCTGAAAGACAGAGGACACCAGCAGGAAGGAACACGCAGTCTCACTAAGGTCACTATATGATGTTGACAGCAGGAGGCAGCCCAACCTTGTGACCGTGGGCCAGTGTGTCACGAGTTAGGAAACAGAATTGTTCTTCACTCCAACAGAATGTAGAACCAGCACTTACGGAACCCGGCAAAGTTGCAAAGCGGGAGAGCACACAGCAGCGTGACTAGTCTGTTTGGTCTACGTCTGGAGTCGATTAGGATTCCATGGGACATAATGTATCATGGACAATCAGACGGAGTTCCGAGAGCTCAGCATTACTGTACCAGACAGACAGGAAAAGATAAAAGGTGAGAAAGCGAAGGTACCATGGGGTACGAGAACAGAACCCCCAAGCATGTACCAGAGAACATGAAAGACTCCACCTACTGGCCAGGAGTATTGCTTACATGACCACATGGAAATAAGCTCAAGGGATTTTTTAGAATTGGGAGAAATTTAAGAAGGCTGAAGCCCCATACTCTTTTAGATAGGAGCTGAGTCACGGAATTCTATCCTGTCCCTGTTATTCAAATCCATAATAGTTTACCTCTGGGTTGGATTTGCTGGACTGGGACTAATCTATTTTCTCAGCACTGGTTCCAATGGAACCATGGGAAGCCTTAAAACCAGCATTAATATAAATTCCAGGTGATTACTGTTACAGTCAATGAAGACTGCAGGAAGAATTAATGCCTACTAACAATATGCATTCAGATAGCTTTCTAGTAAGAAGAACTTGGTGTATGCTCTTTTGAGATTTTCATCAGGGAGCATCTCATCAGATCAGCTCAGTTCAGTTCAGTCGCTCAGTCAGGTCCGACTCTTTGCAACCCCATGAATCGCAGCACGCCAGGCCTTTCTGTCCATCACCAACTCCAGAGTTCACTCAGACTCACGTCCATCGAGTCAGTGATGCCATCCAGCCATCTCATCCTCTGTCGTCCCCTTCTCCTCCTGCCCCCAATTTCTCCCAGCATCAATCTTTTCCAATGAGTCAACTCTTCGCATGAGGTGGTCGAAGTACTGGAGTTTCAGCTTTGGCATCAGTCCTTCCAATGAACATCCGGGGCTGATCTCCTTTAGGATGGACTGGTTGGATCTCCTTGCAGTCCAAGGGACTCGCAAGAGTCTTCTCCAACACCATAGTTCAAAAGCATCAATTCTTCGGCACTCAGCCTTCTTCACAGTCCAACTCTCACATCCATACATGACACTGGAAAAACCGTAGCCTTGACTAGACAGTTAGCAGGGTAATGTCTCTGCTTTTTAATATGCTGTCTAGGTTGGTCATAACTTTCCTTCCAAGGAGTAAGCATCTTTTAAATTCATGGCTGCAGTCACCATCTGCAGTGATTTTGGAGCCCCAAAATATAAAGTCTGACACTGTTTCCCCATCTATTTCTCATGAAGTGATGGGACCAGATGTCATGATCTTCGTTTTCTGAAATTTGAGCTTTAAACCAACTTTTTCACTCTTCTCTTTCACCTTCATCAAGAGGCTTTTTAGGTCGCGGCGCCCGTCAGCTGTGAACGCGGCGCTCCTGGATTCGTCCGCAGCGCTGGAAGCAGAGGCGAGAGGCCGGCCTGGGCGAGTGCCGGCAGTTTTAAAAAAAAAAAAAAAAAGCGCCTTTTATTTCCTCTTCACTTTCTGCCATATGGGTGGCGTTATCTGCATATCTGAGGTGATTGATATTTCTCCTGGCAATCTTGATTCCAGCTTGTGCTTCTTCCAGCCCAGCGTTTCTCATGATGTACTCTGCATATAGGTTAAATAAGCAGGCAGACAATATACAGCCTTGACATACTCCTTTTCCTATTTGGAACCATTCTGTTGTTCCATGTCCAGTTCTAACTGTTGCTTCCTGACCTGCATATAGGTTTCTCAAGAGGCAGGTCAGGTGGTCTAGTATCCCCATCTCTTTCAGAATTTTCCACAGTTTATTGTGATCCACACAATCAAAGGTTTTGGCATAGTCAATAAAGCAGAAATAGATGTTTTTCTGGAACTTTTTTGCTTTTTTGATGATCCAGTGGATGTTGGCAATTTGATCTCTGGTTCCTCTGCCTTTTCTAAAACCAGCTTGAACATCTGGAAGTTCATGGTTCATGTATTGCTGGAACATCTCATAGAGTTCATTAAAAAACAATAAGACAAAACTGCAACAAACCAGGTCCTCTGGTTTTGAGGAATTATTAGGAATAGACTTAGGTTTTAGTCAGTCCCAGCTGAGTGACCCTTTTTGAGTCACAAAATCTTCATGTCCTTGTCTCACCATCAGGAACAGTAGAACTCTGACATGCTAGGCTTCTAAGTGAGCCAGCTCAAAGCAGACCATGCTTATAAAGAAATGTGTCTGCAGTTATTCAAGTGGCCAAATAGTTTACTGATAGACAATCTTCATCGGGAGAAATCTGCACAGCAGTCTTTGAAAAGCACCTGGACTAGAGGACAGTGCTAAAGACTGTTCAGTTGTGTAATGTCCCAGGCATTCTCTTCCTTTGTTTGCCTCTTTGGAACACTGTAGGAAAGAGCATCACTACAGAAATCTCTAGCAAATTTCTCCAAGGTATTTCCACAGAGGCATCCTGTGCCTTTCAAACCCCAGTGATATTGTCTGAGAAATACACATCTCACTCACAGCTCTGGTCTGAGCTCTTTAAGTGTGTTTTCCCCAATTCATGATTTAGAATAAGTCAGGCATAGACCAAGCACTATTCACATCTTTTCAAGATTCTGTGTCCACCAAGCCTGTTTAAAAATAAGTAAATAGTTCTAGGCAGGCTTCATTGTTTATTATTTTTAACATAAAAGAGAACTTAGCATGGAAATAATTTTAAGATTAGTTAACATGCAACTGCTGATCCAGGATAAGAAAAGCTCCCAGGAAGGGATTGCCAGGAATGATGGCACTTTTCACACATCACTACAAAGTGGAACAAATGAGGAGTCTAGTGCTTTTCAAACCAAGAAAAGCAGCTTGGAACAAAAGCAAAAACTGAATGCAAGTAGCTGAGTGGTTCTCCCTCTCCAACCAGGACATTGAGAGTGGCTTATGGGTTGAGCCACAGCAGGTCTCACCAGTCACCAGAAGGAATCCTACTATTGCATATAGAGATTCTCCACTGATAACTAAATGGGAGAAAGAGGTTATAGTAGAGTGTTTGAGAAAAGGGCATTCTTATCTCGAGAAAAGCAACAATCTGTAGGTTTTATATTGGTTTAAGGCTGGCTACACACCTGACTCAACTATACCAAAAGACACGCTGCTTTGGGTATCATTGGGTTAATACTGTGTTGCCCATGGTCTTTCCATTTAACCCAGATGACATCTGCATCCACCAACTGAGTGCTGAGAGGAAGTCAAGGTGTGTGGCCCTTGATGGGAACACTGTTCACTGCGTCTCACACTTCTGACTGTGAATCACCAGTATTCACATTGAGTAAAAGACAGGAGAACACTGGTCCAGGAGTCCAAGAACCTAAGTCCTAGATGTGTGCTTGCTACTACTAGGTTGTAGTTCCCTCATCAAGCCACCAAACAGCTCAGCATTGGATTAGGTAATAATCATGATCCCCACTAGTTCCACATTTTAGGATTCTTACAAGAAACTTTTAAGTCTCTCACTGGATGAGCATCAATACTTGGACATTTTGGAATGCAAATGTTCTGAGCACAACTAAAATTAAGGTGATTGCTCCAGGCCCTATGTTAGAAATCTCTGAATTGTTAAAACCAGTGACTGATGGGCAAGCAAATCCAGGAGCCATTTTGCTGGAGAGGAAGATGACTATTGCTCCACTGCTCTCTAGGGAACAACTCTGGTTCCTTACTCTCAGTGGTATAGTCTTAATTTGGAAAGACACCTAGAATGTAAAGCACTGAATATTTAAAAATAGAAGTGAAGAACGCAAATCTGCTTTGGGTCTACTTGCAATGCTCTGCAAATGACTTAGACATGCTCTAAGTATGGGCACTAGACATGTGACTTAATTGAGCACTTGAGATGAGCTCTAAGTGTAAAATACACACTGACATTTAAAGACTTAGTATGAAAAATATGTAAAATATCTTTTTCTGTTGTTGATCTTTAAATATTTTTTTATATTTATTACATGCTGAAATGACTATATTTTAGATTAAATATATTATACTAATTTAACTTCTTTCTTTGTTAAATGTGCCTACTAGAAAATTTAAGATCACATATGTGGTTCACATTGTATTTCTATTGGAGATTCATGGTTCATGATAGTTTGCAGACCTTATATGGATCCTGAAGGAGTTCCAAACTGATTGTAGGGTAGAGCTGAAAGCAAAAGGGAGGGAGAAGGCAAATTGAGAGGGAAGAGATTTAGCATTGGGCCTGGAACTGTGTGGTAGTTTATGCTAAAATGGCTACTTGTGTTTGCATCTATGTGTTTCTTTGATGCTTTATCAAATATCATGTTTGCCATTTTTTGTTGTCATTCAAACATCTCTCTCTCTGTCATAGGTTTACTTTTTTTCCCCTCCCTAATTAAAGCTGAGGCTGTAGGCAGGTGCAGTGCAGATCTCGTGGGGCCTTGTGGATTCTATAAGGATTTTGTTCTTCATTCAGCAGGCAGTGAAGGTCCACAGACACGTTTCATCAGGAAGAGTGTATGATCAGACTTATATTTCCTTGTGACAGAGTGGAAAATGGACCGGAAAGGGCAGGCAACCAAAGGCAGCCAATTCATCTTAGAAGTAGTCCAGCTGCTGACCATGACCCGACTTGGAGCAGTGGGATGTCAGGCTGGGGGTGGCAGTGAAAGGACCTGGACTCGAGGAATATTTTTTTTTGATGAATCAATATTTGGAAATGAATGAATATTAGGGGATGACTAGAAAGTGAGGACTCAAGGATGACTCCTAAGTTCCTTACAATAAATCCCTGTCTTTGCAGAGAGAGCCCTTAAAGAAGCCAAGTGTAGACATATGCTGTGCTGATCTCAGAGGCAAGTGCTACAGCCTCTTCAGCACAGCCCCACCCTTACACTAAGATCCCTTATGGAGGGCCATCAATACCCTAGACTCTGTTCCTTCTGCCTCCATCTTTTTTTTAAAACAGGAGGTTACATGTAAAACCGTATGTGCCTGCTAAGTAAGTCTTCCTTACTATAGGCTAGTGATGACCTTTATGGAATTCTCTGAATATATGTAATGTCATGTAAGGGAAAAGAAACCCAAGTTATGAGGTAAGTGAAGACCAGTAAATATAAAAGACAGAGAAGCTGCATGGAGAAGGTTGCTTAGAGTCTTTAGCAAACTCTACCTGAGGGTCTTTCCCCAGTTTTCTTGGGAAATCTAAAGAGTGACAATTGTTTTAGAAGGAACATAATAAAATCCTATTAGTAAGATATTACATCAATAAGATGCTGCTGCTGCTAAGTAGCTTCAGTCGTGTTCGAATCTGTGCAACCCCATGGACTGTACCCTACTAGGCTCCTCCGTCCATGGGATTTTCCAGGCAAGAGTACTGGAGTGGGTTGCCATTGCCTTCTCCCAATAAGACACGTGCATTACCAATACCTATGTATGTTTGTTTAATTGTTTACCAAAAAGGGGGGTATAGAGAACTTGGAAAATATTTAAATATAATATCTAAATCAAACATGAACACTTGGTGACTTTCTCTCCCTTGGAAATTTTTTAGTTTATTTATCTAAGGTTTGAATGTAAGGTTTCATCATTCTCTGAGTTGTGACTCATTAAAGGTTTTTACCTTTAGAATCTGTGCTCCATAAAACCCCCCAAACCACTCTCTACCAGAGACATAATATTGTACAGAGCAGTCGTGTGTTGATTTTTTTCCAACCATCATACACTCTGGGCCAAGAACCACACACTAGGAAAAGCAAACCTCCCCAATGCATCAGCAGACTATTATTTTTTAATGTTTCACATTATGTGAAAGAGAAAAATGTCTTCATTGTGACTGAATGCATATATGAACAAAATATGAAACCTTGAGAATGAACAAACATCAAGCGAATTCTAGCAGGACTAGGAGAAGCCTTAAAGAAGAGATTGCAGCCAGCTAGCCCCCCTCCTCCACTTGGCTTTTCATTTCCCGTCCCTATTCCCCCACAGTAAGAGAAATAACAATAGCCTTTTCTGGCTGGAGACTTGAAATTGGACCTGTTTTGTCTGCAAAAGAGAGACCTGTGAAATTGTGGACCCACCTGTTGGAGAGAGAGCACTCTGTAAAATGTGACATTTTCAAAAGCTAAGATGATGAGGGAGACCTCAATCCAAATCAATGGCTAGGTCTCTGATACTTGATAAGGCAGGCAGTGCTTGAGTGCTGGGTATCCAGAGTTCCTCCCCCTGTGAATAATCAGTCTGTAAAAGCATCTGAGAAAAGACTAGGACCAAACTCTCTGTGGTACTGTCTACAGTGTTCAAACCACCCAAGGCTCTCTTTACTGCTCAGCATATTTTATCACCCAATAAAACCAGGCATTTGGAAGTTACATATTTGCTTTGCTCTCTCTCAGTTTACCTCCTCCTGTTTGGAGATAACCCACTAAAATAACTGGGATAACGATGAAATGTTTGGAGAGCAGTTTTCTCTACTGTCTATGGGTGGACTCTCTTCCAGGAGCCTCTGTTTTTCTTTCCTCCATTACCATCCAGCTGCGTCCTTGCACAACACCTGCACAAACAGCAGCACTGGGTTTGGCTCTGTCCGCTTCTGTCTGGGAGCAGGTATGGAGGACAAGTGAGGTTTAATGATGGAGGAGAGCAGTTTGTTCTCTGGACGCGCTGAAGTCCCAGCCTGGCACACTGCCTCTCTGTGCCGTGCTTAGTCACTGAGTCATGTCCAACTCTTTGCAACCGCATGGACTATAGCCCTCTAGGCTCCTTTGTCCATGGGGATTTTCCAGGCAAGAATATTGGAATGAGTTGCCATGCTCTCCTCCAGGGGATCTTCCAGACCCAGGGATCAAATCAGGGTTTCCTGCATTGCAGGCAGATTCTACAGCCTCTCTGAACTCACTGCAAATAGCATTGCTGAAGTGCCCAAACATGGGGGCAGAAATCTCTGCTCAGAGAGGACTGTAGGTAGAGAACCAAGGCTGACCTAGAGCCCAATTTCCCATCAAACACACACACAAGAAAGAGACTTACACAACCTTCCCCATTCCTCCTCTTCTGTATTGCCTCATCTGCAAAGATAACTCTGATCCTATTTTTATAAAGTTAGATAGAGGTGTGAAAAAGGGTTAAAAACAGCATAAAAATTATATCGGTAAGGAAACCAGGTCTCTGCTCAGTCGTGCCATTAGGACCCTGAAGCACTACTTGTTGCCTACTTGTCTGGTGTCCCCCTGCGTTTCCCACAGGCCTTCATGCAGTGCACGCATGCCACAGGTAAGAATTCTCTTTCACACACTGGGTCACTGGAATGAGCCTGGGACAGGGGCTCTGCACCTGACTCTTCTGTGCTGGAGCCTCTCTGACAAATCTCATTCAATTTCTCATCTCTTAGGTTCATATCTTATACAGTCATGAAATTAAGACACTTGCTTTTTGGAAGAAAAGCTATGACCAACCTAGACAGCATATTAATATATGGAATTTAGAAAGATGGTAATGATAAACCTGTAGGCGAGACAGCAAAAGAGACACGGATGTATAGAACAGCCTTTTGGACTCTGTGGAAGAGGGAGAGGGTGGGATGATTTGGGAGAGTGGCTTTGTAACAAGTATGATATTATAAGTGAAACGAATCACTGGTCTAGGTTCGATGCAGGATGCTTGGGACTGATACACGGGGATGATGCAGAGAGATGGTGTGGGGCGGTGGGGGGGGGGGCGGGATTGGGAGCTCATATACACTCGTGGCTGATTCATGTCAATGTATAGCAAAACGAATACAGTATTGTAAAGCAAAACAATGTAAAAAATAAAAATTAAAAAAAAAATTTTTTAAATAGCATATTAAAAAGCAGAGACATTACTTTGCTAACAAAGGTCTTTATAGTCAAAGCTATGGTTTTTCCAGTAGTCATGTGTGGATATGAGAATTGAACCTTAAAGAAAGCTAAGTGCTGAAGAATTAATGCTTTTGAACTGTAGTGTTGGAAAAGACTCTAGAGAGTCCCTTGGACTGCAAGGAGATCCAACCAGTACATCCTAAATGAAATCAGTCCTGGGTATTCATTGGAAGGACTGATGCTGAAGCTCCAATACTTTGCCCACCTGATGTGAAGAAGTGACTAATTGGAAAAGACTCTGATGCTGGGAAAGATTGAAGGCAGGAGGAGAAAGGGACGGCAGAATGAGATGGTTGGATGGCATCACTGACTCAATGGACATGAGTTTGAGCAAGCTCTGGGAGTTGGTGATGGTCAGGGAAGCCTGGTGTGCTACAGTCCGTGGGGTTGCAAAGAGTCGGACACGACTGAGTGACTGAACTGAACTAGGTTCTTATCTAGCTGAATGGAGAGTGATCATGTCTCAGTTCATAGTCAATAATAGCTTAAAATATTAACCTTCTTACAAGACACTTGTACTAGAAAATTCATTATCTTTCTCAAAGAAAGTGACCCTTGTTGGGGAGATGGGGGAGGGGGTGGAATATAGTGGACGGGGAGTAGGGGAGGGGCTGGAGCACCAGCATAAGGCCTGTCATTGTAGGTGTATTTAGAATGTCCTAAAACTGGAAGAATCAAGACATATCTAAACTGATTTGAAGCATAGCTAGGGTGGGGAAATGGCTTCCAGGATTTGCTTAGTTCTCCATTTACCACCCCCAGGCCATTAACCTTTCTTCCCTGTAGAAGGAATTCTCTGCTCGGCAGCTTGTCACCCAGCCATTCCACTCATCTTGCTGCTATTATGTCGTCCACGCTTTCCCAGGCCCACACACCCCTGAAACCCATTCGTGGAATGCATATTCACTTCTCCACTCCAAGTCCTGCCATCACTGGATGGCAGCCACCTTTTGTGGGCGGCACCTCCGTCAACCACCAGTAGAGCTTGTCACTTCCTGAAACCAACCATCTTCACCTCCTCTCCACCCCAGTCACCCATCCTTGTGAACCTGTCTTGGGCTCCATCATCAACTAGGAATGTTCCATCTAGCAGTCCCTGATTACAATCCTGGACCCCAGAAATCTCACCCTCTTGATTCCAGTGCAACTGCTTCTCAACCTCAGACCTTCAGCGCCTACTCCTCTCACTTCTCATTGGCCGTAACCCTCCCACGGCCATTCCCTTCTCTACTCTCAAAGGCCCCGTAGCATCACTTCAGCCAGAATCCTCAGAATCCTTCTGCCACTCTGCCCTCCACTTTGGCTCAGTCTCATCAGTGATCTTTTAGTTTCCATACACAAAATGCTAAGTATTATTGTGTAAACACACATATGCACTTATAAACATACACACCTACAGATGGAGAAATGCACCATCTACATTTTTTTGAAAGTCCGGAAACCTACAGTCTTTGTACATGATCCTGGCCGTTTTCCTCTTGAATCACACTTTCCAAGCTCCTGGTTGCCATCTCTCTGATACCTGTGTTCTTTGTCCCCCATCCCTTTTCACCCTTTTCAAAGCCATCACTTTGCTTTCTCTCCTGTAATTTCATTCTTTCCGTTCTCTTCCCCCACTGCACATAAGAGCTGTATTACCTACTTTTCAAACACTCTCCCTAGTTTGTGTCGACTTCTGGTTATTTCCCTCTCTCTCTCCTGCCCTTTATAGCTGATCTCCTCAGAACAGCCTGATAGACCACCTTACTGAGCTCCCAGTCACTCTTCAAACAACTGCCCCCTGGTTTGTCCAGATGAAAATATCACTGAAAAAGCTCTGAAAGAGGTAAATGAAATTTCCAAGCTAAAGAACTCTTTGAGCATCCTGTAGCCTTTTATAATGTGAACTTTTCCTTCTCCTTAAAGTCTCTTCTCCCCTAATGCCTCTGGCGTCCTTCCGGTATTCCTCACCAGCTGCTAGTCTGCAGTCCAACTGCTAAGTAATTGTGTTCCTAAGAGATCCAGCTGCATCACTTCTCAGTTGTGTGACCTTGGAGGAGTTCCAAGTCTCCATTTTTTCACCTACCAAGTGAGAATAATAATGGTATCACCCATTAAGGGCTATTGTGAAGATTAAGTGAATTAGCATATGCAGTGTGCTCAAAATCACTTCTGGCCCCTGGCAAACACTTAGGAAACATCAGCTGTGGTTGTATTGTGGTGGTGGTTATCATGGCCTTCTTTCCACTCCACAGCTCATGGAGGGAGGTCTCATTTCCATTGTTCCTACAAATATTTGTATTTTTGATTCTTCTCAAACTCACTATGTCAAACATCAAGCTTCTCATTTTCTCCTAAAAACTTACTCCTCCTCTACTAGTGGGAATCTCAATGAATGACCCCATTATCTTCAGTTCATCCTTTCAAAACTTATTACCTGTCTATCCTTAACAGGCACAATTCTCTTCACTGAGAATACAAAGTCTCCCTCACGGACAATAAACAAGACACAAATGTTACCCCCAGAGAGGGATGAGGTCTGTGAAGAAAATACAGCCAGATAAGGGGCAGTAGGTGACTGGATGGAGATGAAGGACACTTTTTTAGAAGGGGCAGTCAAGGAAAGGGTGTCATCCTGGAAGAGACAGCATTTTATCAAGATTCTCAAGTCAAGCCATCAATTGCAAGCCAAATTCTGATGTTCTTATCTTTATGTTTCTATACCGGTTCTCATTGCTTTCCCTCCTGCCATCGTTTCAGGGCCCCCTTTTCTCTTATAGTGGTTATTATTAGAGTTTTCTATCTTTTTGTCTCTAGTCTTGCAGTCTCAGCTCTCTATACCTTTTGTAACTCTGAGGTTTTTTTTAAAATTCACATACAAATCACTGTGGGTCCAGGTGAAAGGTGGTCAGCTGCTTCCACTCCTCCGTTGGAGGCACGGACCTCCAAGAACCTTGTGCCATCACCCCCTAGGTCCTCTCAACTGCTTATCATCCCCACCAAACACCCATGCTTGTAGTTTACCTCCGTGTCTTCATTCATGAGGTCCCTTCTGACTACCATGCCTTTTCTATCTAGCAATCATTGAAATTAGTCATTGATTTTCTGATTTCAGCAAGCTGACATTCCTAAACCTTGCCAAGCAGGCCTGCCCTCTCGCTCTTAGATGCCTTCAGTGTTCACTGCTCTGCTTTCCTCTCCTGAACCGAGATCCTCAAGGGCCAGGACTTTGTCTGGGCCCCGGAATCCACTAAGTGCCTTGGACGTAGTTCATAGGAGGCAGAGCAGACCTTGACAGTTGTGGAGAACTCTGTCTGAAGCTCACTCTGTTGCCATTAATCCCTGGAACAAGAGTCTCACCCTAAGACAAAAGCGAGGCAAATGGTTTCGTGATGGGGCTCATTCAGGACCCCTGCACACTCTTCCTCCTGCAGCTGCCTCACCTCTTGAGCATGCCTAAACCCTTTCTTGCCACATGTGAATCCACCCACCAAGCTTTCCTCAGTGCCACACCTTTCTTTTGCTCCTTTACAAGAGTCTACTGAGTTTGCACAAACTCTGGGAGATAGTGAAGGGCAGGGAAGCCTGGTGTGCTGCAGTCCATGGGGTCTCAAAAAGTTGGACAGGACTGAGTGACTGAACAACAATAGCAACCATTGTATTGGTGTTGGTCTTACTCTCCTAGTGTTTGTGCTGCCTCATCCAGGATAAGCTAAAGAAAGATCTGAGATGTGGACTTAATCGATATGTATCTGCTTGAATACTTGCTCTGGAAAGGGCACTGAATGCAGAGCAGCGGGCATTACACAAAGAACCCAGGTTTGATCTTAAGGCACATGCAATTCATGAGGAAAACAGACCCACACAGGTAAAAAGGGTAGAAGGCAGAATGTGAGGAATGCGGTAGCAAGAATAAAAAGTCTCAAGGGATTTCAAGAGCTGTCCCTCCTAACAGGGATCCTGATGCAAGGTCACTGTCTGCCAGGCAACATCCTGTGGATTGAGCATGAGAACTTCCTGGAGGTCGCAGACACCATTGCCCTCGTTACCACTGTATCTTGGAGAGGACGTGAGCTTCTGCAAAGCACTGCTCTTCCACTGCAGATAGCCTGGTGTTTCCCTCTCCCATCCCTCAGCCCCAGCCCTAAACAGAGTGAAGAGGAAGGGCTGTGTCTATGCCCTGCCAATGCCACACCCAGCTGTTAATCCATAGACTTGGAGGAAAAACAGGGAGCTTTTTTCCAGTTGTCTGAGAGATTTGGAATCTGACTTGGTCTTCATTGCTGCTTCCTATATCAAGGACTCTGGTATTGATAGTGTCTGGGGGGGAAATCTGAGCATCTCTGCCACGCGATCTATGTGATGGTCCCTAATCTCTGGGGTCTTCAAAGTGTCTCATCCAGGGATGAATCCCATCTGCTCAACTGGTAAACGGAGGGAAGGACCTTTCTTCCCAGTAACTGAAGGTTTGTCACTTTGTCATTCAATTCATGGCCTTGGGTTCGTAATTCCAATGGATCTCCATCAACTAGCTCTCTGTCAGGTCCATGCAAGTCTGAATGTGCAACTTCTTGCCCCAAATTACTTTAAAGGCTAAGGAAACACAGTGGAGAAAGAATGTTTATCTAAGTGGATAAATCTAAAAGTATCGAAATGCAGTCACTGGTGTTGCCTGCAAAAATTTCAGTTTCTCTGTAACTTCAGATGAAGAAAGACAGTTTAAGTCATGGATTTCTGGTGGAACATAACATGTTTGCTCTACTAAATAATTTAAAGCCTACAGTTGAGGTAACAATCTGCAAGATTTTGAAAAAATCCAATCTTCCAGAACACCTGAGTTTGCACAATGAAAACATGATTCTTTCCTTAGGTAATAGATATCAGCATGCTTCAAAGTGTGGGCCACGGAAAATTCCCCTGGGATCTATAGTCAGACAACTTTGGCAAATGTTGGGTTAAAGTTAGATAGATTTTCTTTAAAGCAGAGCTAATCAGAGACTTTAATAAGCTAAGATACCTTTTGAATGTCTACAGTGGGATAACCGTGGCATAATGGAAATCATTATTTCCCAAATGTATTGGACCACAGAACCCTTTTTGAAAGACACATCTTATAGTACTGGTGTTCCATAAGACAAACTTTGGGAAACACTTATCTAAATGCATATCAAACATCTACTTTAACGTAGACCAGGCGTTAAGAAAAATCCATATCTTCCTCCTATTAAACTCATTACTTTATCAGTATTTTTGCTGACAATGTAAAACCTAGCTAATTTGACTTCTTCCTGAAAAATGTAAATCCATACCCCAGAGTGCTGAGAATAACAGCATTTCCACATCTGTCTCTTATCAAATGTGGCCTTTTAAAGTACTAATGCTTTTCTAATCCAGCTCTCTCTGGAAATGTCACATCTTTAGAGTTAACAGTGTTGTCTATTCTTTGCATTTTATTTTTTAATTGAAGTAGTTGATTTACAATGTTATGTTAAGGTATACAGCAAAGTGATGCAGTAATACACAAACACACACACATATTCTTTTTTAGGTTCTTTCCCCTTATCTGCCATAACAAAATATTAAATATAATTCCCTGTGCTAGACAGTAGGTTCCTGGTTGGTTATCTCTTTATATACGGTTTAGTTCAGTTCCATCGCTCAGTCATGTCTGACTCTTTGCGACCTCATGAATCACAGCATGCCAGGCCTCCCTGTCCATCACCAACTCCCAGAGTTTACTCAAACTCATGTCCATCAAGTCGGTGATGCCATCCAGCCATCTCATCCTCGGTCGTCCTCTTCTCCCCCTGCCCCCAATCCCTCTCAGCATCAGAGTCTTTTCCAATGAGTCAACTCTTCACATGAGGTGGCCAAAGTACTGGAGTTTCAGCTTTAGCATCATTCCTTCCAAAGAAATCCCAGGGCTGATCTCCTTCAGAATGGACTGGTTGGATCTCCTTGCAGTCCAAGGGGACTCTCAAGAGTCTTCTCCAACACCACAGTTCAAAAGCATCGATTCTTCAGTGCTCAGCTTTCTTTATAGTCCAACTCTCACATCCATACATGACTACTGGAAAAACCATAGCCTTGACTAGACAGACCTTAGTCGGCAAAATAATGTCTCTGCTTTTGAATATGCTATCTAGGTTGGTCATAACTTTTCTTCCAAGAAGTAAGCGTCTTTTAACTTCATGGCTGCAATCACCATCTGCAGTGATTTTGGAGCCCAAAAAACAGTCGGAGTATATTAGGCCCGAACTCCTAATTTACCCCTCCCCCACAACCTTTCCCCTTTGGTAACCATAAGTTCTTTCTCTGTGTCTGTGGGTCTATTTCTGTTTTATATACAAGTTCATTTGTATCTTTTTTTTTTTTTTGAAGATTCTACATTTAAGCAATATCATATGATATGTCTTTGTCTGGCTTACTACACTAAGTATGATAATCTCTAGGTCTATCTATGTTTATTCTTAATAGCCTGAGACACAATCCTTGAAAAATTTTACTTAAATCTTCAGAATTTAAATAGTTAAATACCAATAACAGCAAACCTCTACTGGGCACTTGTTTATTACCTCATAAAATCATTACAGCAACCATATAAAATGGGCAGTATTATTGTTCCCATTTTATAGGTAAGCAAACAGAGGTTAAGTAAAATGTTCAAGGCCACACAAGTAGGAAGTGGATGAGCTGAGGCTGGAATCTGGGGCCACGCCCTCACCCACCACACTGCCGTCACATAAAGGGAAAGCTAATGAGGTTTGTGGGAACAATGGCACCCCACTCCAATACTCCTGCCTGGAAAATCCCATGGATGGAGGAGCCTGGTAGGCTGCAGTCCATGGGGTCACTGAGGGTCAGACACGACTGAGCAATTTCACTTTCACTTTTCACTTTCATGCATTGGAGAAGGAAATGGCGACCCACTCCCGTGTGCTTGCCTGGAGAATCCCAGGGACGGGGGAGCCTGGGGGGCTGCCGTCTGTGGGGTTGCACAGAGTCGAACACGACTGAAGTGATTCAGCAGAATGAGGTTTGTGGGAACACAAGTGAACACAGAAAATTGTTGGCACAGGCTCCATCACCCGAATCTCCACCACACAGGTATTGCTGGCTGTGGATGGACAGTCCTAATACACTGGCACCAAGAGTCCGCTCATCCCTCAGACAGACCTGAGCACAGCAGGGTGACCTGAGGCTTGTTAAGATAATACTGGAGGAGGCCTAGTCCAACCACATGTTCTCATCCCAAACCCTGAACTGCTGAGTCCCATGTTTAGAGTTTGGCAGGACTCAGAGCACACTGAGCCAAGTTTTCTTCTCTTTAATTGCTAAACCCATGTTTATTTGAAAGCAGAGTTAATCCATGTATTTCTGATTACCCATCAGAACTCATCAAAATGAGGTCCTGAAAAAAAGTCTGTTTGATGTTCAAAAACTAATCTGAAGCCATTGCTCTTGTGAACAGGAAACTGGACTTTGCCAAAAGTAAACTGTCCCAAATTTTGAAAGACCAGTTTGGTTTGATCCCTTATGAGATATTTGAACCTCTTCACTGCAAACTTGGCCCAAACTTCATCCCTGTCTTTTTTTAATCCACAGCCCATGCTTTTGTTTAGCATGTGATGGTGATTTCTGTCATCTGGGATGAGAACACTGCTAAAAATTTTACTGTGTAACTAGTAGCAATAAAAACATATTATTTCCTTCATACGCCAAGCCATGGCTTCCACTTTCATGATAGATATTTTTTTTAGTCCCTTTTAACTTCTCTTGGTTAATATTATTTTTCATTATGGCTAAAATATATCAACTAGTTAACTGACAAATATGAATATAACAGGGCATGGAATTATAAGATATTTTAAGATGTGAAGAAAAACCCAGTAACTTCAGTTAGGTTTCAAGTCATATATATGTAATGGGTATGTGAATATATTTATTTATGGACTTTGGTGTTTCTTTTTTTCATATAAAAAAAGAACGATATGATCTCAACCTTGAGATTTAACTCCAGAATTCTCTGATTTAGTAACAAATTTGTATAAAGTTCTGCTATAAAGTAACTATATACAAGCCACACTTGAAATTTGTTCTCACATATAACTTCTCTCAAAAGCTGCATGGCTAAAATGTGCAGAACGGATTCAGCATATTTATACATGACAGGTTTGGGAATGAGAAGTTTTGCAGTAAACCCTTGCAATGCTTACAATATCCATCAATATCATGTAAGTGTGTTTTTATCCTTCTGTCATTAAGGAAGTTACATCAAATACTCTTGAGTAAAGTATCGTGTTTGTTCCTTTAATAAGGAGGGCCTGTTTGATGGTTTAAGAAACATGAGACCAGACAGAAAACAACGCAGGTGTCTTCATTTTCTTCCTTCAGAGAATAAATGCTTCTTTTAGCTCAGTCATCTGTTCCATGCCACCGCCAACGACTTAATTCTCTCTCACATCTGGATATCTTTATCCTGATGAAAACTGCAATTAACTTTGCAACCCAAACTCCCACTTTCATGGAGACCCAGAATTTTCTATCTACTTCCTGGCACTGCCCTTCCTTTGGCAGTCCCCATCCTTGGGGGGAGACAACTCAGAGCAGGAAAAAGGAACCCACCAAATGGATGTCCTCCGTCGGCCAGGCCCAGTTCCTTGCAGTCCCGTGAGTGCCACACGGGCATGAGGACTCAGGTGTGGGGTGGCAAGGTTTACAAGAATAGGCTGGACTTGGCTTCTCCAGGCCTCTTCACTCACCAGTGGAGTGCAGATCCCAGGTCCTACGGAAACACTTAGGGGCACGTGGGGTACAAAGTCTGGGGGCTGAGTACGACCCCTAAAGTGCCCAGCTCAAGGCACCTGATGAATGGAACAGAAAGGGAAAAGCAGTGCCAGCCCAAATGTCTGCAGTCAAAACAAAAATCTCTTCCAGATCGAGACCGCTGACAGCTCTGGGATGTTGTTCTCCCGGGCAGCACCCTTTCGTCTTGCTGGGAGAGCGATTATCCACGATGCTGTGGAGCCGGGCTCTGACTCACACAAACACTGAGGCTTGTACAACTCTCCCTGGGTTTGTTTTTTTCTTTCTTTCATTTTTTTTTTTTTTTTAATTGGAGAACAGGCAGAAAACTACCTGACAAGGTCATTAGTTTTGTTTACTTTTTTTTAACGTAACTTTTTTTTTCTTTCAGTGTTGAAAATAACATGCTCCTTGTAGAAAAGTCTGCACATTCAGAAAAAATGTGAAGAACAAAATAAAAACTAATTCAGAATCCCACCACCACCCAGGGATAAAAATTGTAATATCTTGTAGTATTTTCCTCCACATTTCTTTCTCATGCATTAATTTCACCAAACTGAGATTATGCTCTATATAGAGTCTGGGGTCCTGCTTGTTCACTGACCGTAATTTGAGCATTTCCCCCAGATCATTAAATGGTCTTCAAAACAGGATTTGGGATGGCTGCATAGTCATTTTCTTTAAACGGACCAATGTTGAAATGTTTTTGGCTGGAGGAGATCATAGGCCTTTTCTAATAAGCACAAAGAGTTCCCAGGTTTTGTTCTATGTATTACATGTTCCATTTTCCATTAGGAGTTTTCACGGGGTGGGGTGGGGCCGAGTGGAAGGACTGATTCAACTCTTTGTGGAGAAGTGCAAGCAGGTAACCCGCACCCTTTTGGAGATCTGAGCTCACCAAGTGTGGAGTTCACACTCAAGTCCTTTATCTCTAAAGATAAGAAACAGTTAAGTGCCATACACTGCCTCTTCTCCTTCCCTACAACATTTCTGAATTCCTGCTTTCTTTTCATGAAGTTAGGGGATGATGGGATGTAATGACAAAATGAAGTAATGAGTAAAATAAAAAGGCAAGCAGAGAATTCACAAGACATAAGTGTACACCGCTATGGTGGACAGCAAACTTTGATTAAACTGATGAATAAATATGCACAATGCAAAGATAATAAGCAGCGTTTCTGTCCTGGAAATGTGAAGGTGACAAGAAGAACATAGGGCATCTTAGAGGAGATGAAGAAACAAGCAAAGCAATGAGGATCCCATTGGTCAAATTAAACTCAGTATATGCATACGTAGTTGATAAAACTACTTATTTAAAAAGTCCAAGGAATAAACAACACAACACTGAGATGGAGGTTACCTTTTGGGAGGTGGGAGTTCATAATGAAGGAGCATCCACAAAGGGCTTTTGAGTGCTGGCAACGTTTGATTTCTTGACCAGGGTGGCTTTATTGTACGATAATCTGTCAAGGAACTTATGTGTATGCACTTTTCTGCATGATAAATTCACAAGTAAGACAAAAAATTCAGAATCAATTGCTAGATGTACTTGGAAGAGTTTAAGATTTTGTGTTTGGACTGAAGGAGAGTTTAATTGATCAACAAGGGAATATACAGATGAGAAATACCCTTTTGTTGAAAGAGGAAAAAAATGGAAAAAATTCATATGTATGAATTGGGATTAGGAAGGACAAAAAGATGCTCCTAGTTTACAAAGTTACTTATATAATAGTTGTGCAAAATTCTTAAGGATGAGAAAATTAAACTCATGGGAAAGGTCTTTAGGAAGACACAAAATGTATGGCAAGGTGACTATAATTAAGAATGTTGTACACTTCAAAAATTTGCTAAGGCAGTAGATCTTAAGTGTTCTCACCACATACACACATAATATATTACAATGTGAAGTGATGGATGTGCTCATTAACCTGATTGTGGTAACCATCTCTGAATTTACATGTGCATCAAATCCCCACACTGTACACTTTAAATGATACAATTTTGTTTGTTATTTATATCTCAATAAGTCTGGAAAAAGAAAGAAATATACAGGAAATGAGACAGAGGCAAGACAATGAAGTAAGGACTGCTGATTATACGTGTGTGTGTGTATAATATATAAATGAATGTAATTAAAACCAAAGGCTATAACTATTGCTCAATCAAATCACTAATAGAAAAAGGCTGGGAAGCAGACAACCTGGGTTGCAGTTGTAGTAATTTGCCATGTTATATTTTCCAAGGCTGCTGCTGCTGCCACTAAGTTGCTTCAGTCGTGTCCGATTCTGTGCGACCCCATAGACGGCAGCCCACCAAGCTCCCCCGTCCCTGGGATTCTCCAGGCAAGAACACTGGAGTGGGGTGCCATTGCCTTCTCCGATTTTCCGAGGCACTTGATTGTAAAAATAGAGATGGCAGTATAGTCTGAGAGTTCAGTTTTTGCCTTTTCAACCAGATTACTGAGGTCAAAGTTCACCTTTGCTCTTTTTAACTTGTGGGACTCTAAACCTGTCTGTGCTTCACTGTTCTTGCAGTGAGACTCTTTGTGAGGATTACATGAAATTGTCTGTGTTACCTGCTTAGCACAATGCCCATAAATGCTGTTACTGCTATCCTTGTTATGAGTAACTTGTATGAGTCTTAGCTCTGAAGTAAAGGTAATGCTTTAAACAATGACTAAGCCCCCTTCCTATTAAAAAAAATAACAGGATTCCATCACAATGGCAGTGCTTCTGGTGTGTTAAACTATCTTAGGCTCTCATGGAGCCAAGAGTAACCAGTAAAATTGTGCCAAAGCGCAAAAAGTTGAAGAAATATGAAGTGAAAATCACTCTGATTATTCCAAGTCCATGATGACATATCCATCAAGAAGAACCAGAGACAGTGAAAGTCAGTGCCTTCCCCTGATGACACCTCCAACTATCTCAGTGAACTAATCTTTCCCCAAATCCCTGAGATAACACTTGATGTTGTTTCCTCAAAGGGTCTGCCCAATAATTCTTTACAAATGGATTACTCAAAAGAAAGAAAGCATATATATATTTACCTATTTTAGTTTATGAAAAATGCTGTTTGGAATACTGACTTTGCTTTTATTTGCTGATGGCTTTTAACCCACTCTGCTATGCAAAGTACATCGTGAGAAACGCTGGGCTGGAAGAAGCACAAGCTGGAATCAAGATTGCCAGGAGAAATATCAGTAACCTCAGCTATGCAGATGACACCACCCTTATGGCAGAAAGTGAAGAGGAACTAAAAAGCCTCTTGATGAAAGTGAAAGGGAAGAGTGAAAAAGTTGGCTTAAAGCTCATCATTCAGAAAACAAAGATCATGGCATCTGGTCCCATCACTTCATGGGAAATAGATGAGGAAACAGTGGAAACAGTGTCAGACTTTATTTTTTTGGGCTCCAAAATCACTGCAGATGGTGACTGCAGCCATGAAATTAAAAGACGCTTACTCCTTGGAAGAAAAGTTATGACCAACCTAGTTAGTGTATTCAAAAGCAGAGCCATTACTTTGCCGACAAAGGTCCGTCTAGTCAAGGCTATGGTTTTCCCAGTGGTCATGTATGGATGTGAGAGTTGGACTGTGAAGAAAGCTGAGCACCAAAGAATTGATGCTTTTGAACTGTGGTGTTGGAGAAGACTCTTGAGAGNGTCTAGTCAAGGCTATGGTTTTTCCAGTGGTCATGTATGGATGTGAGAGTTGGACTGTGAAGAAAGCTGAGCGCCGAAGAATTGATGCTTTTGAACTGTGGTGTTGGAGAAGACTCTTGAGAGTCCCTTGGACTGCAAGGAGATCCAACCAGTCCATTCTGAAGGAGATTGGCCCTGGGATTTCTTTGGAAGGAATGATGCTAAACGCTGAAGCTCCAGTACTTCGGCCACGTCATGCGAAGAACTGACTCACTGGAAAAGACTCTGATCCTGGGAGGGATTGGGGGCAGGAGGAGAATGGGATGACAGAGGATGAGATGGCTGGATGGCATCACTGACTCGATGGACATGAGTCTGAGTGAACTCCAGGAGTTCACACTGACTCGATGGACGTGAGTCTGAGTGAACTCCAGGAGTTCACACTGACTCGATGGACGTGAGTCTGAGTGAACTCCAGGAGTTGGTGATGGACAGGGAGGCCTGGCGTGCTGTGATTCATGGGGCCACAAAGAGTCGGACACGACTGGGCAACTGAACTGAACTGAATTTCATGGCTGCAGTCACCATCTGCAGTGATTTAGGAGCCCAAAAAAATAAAGTCTACAACTGTTTCCACTGTTTCACCATCTATTTGCCATGAAGTGGCAATTTGATAAACCATTGGTAAAAGCAAAATTTTGTTAATTTAGCAATAAGAAAAAATAATAAAATCTGTACATTTTTGTCCCAATAACTTCATTTCTAATAATTTAGCCTAAATAAATAATCAGGTAAGGACTTCCCTGGTGGCATAGTGGATAAGAATCCACCTGCCAAGGCAGGGGACATGGATTTGATCCCTGGTCTGGGAAGATTCCACATGCCACAGAGCAAATAAACCCCTGTACCACAGCTACTGAAGCCCACGCACCCTAGAGCCTGTGCACTGCAACAGGAGAAGTCACTGCAATGAGAAGCCTGCTCACCACAAGAAAGAGTAGCCCCTGCTTGCCACAACCAGAGAAAGTCCACACAATGCAACAAAGACCCAGCACAGCCAAAAATAATATAAATTGATCTTTCAAAATTATTAAAAAAAAGAAATCATTAGGTATGTGTACATGTGTAGAGATATTTGGGCTTCTTAGGTGGCTCAGTGATAAAGAATCTGCCTGCCAATTCAGGAGACATGGGTTCGATCCCTGGATAGGGAAGATCCCATGGAGAAGGAAAAGCCAGCACACTCTATTATTCTTGTCTGGAAAATTCCATGGACAGAATGGAGCCTGGCGGGCTATAGTCCATGAGGTTGCAGAAGAGCTGGACATGGCTTAGCAACTAACAATAGAGATATTCATTGTGATTTTGTATGTAATAGTAAAGAGTAGGTATCGGGTTAATATTTTATAAGAGGATATCAGTTAAAACATGAAGATATATCCATTTATTTGGATGATGCTGGTAAGTCACTTCAGTTGTGTCCAACTCTGTGCGACACTAGAGACAGTAGCCCACCAGGCTCCCCTGTCCCTGGGATTCTCCAGGAAACAGCACTGGAGTGGGTTGCCATTTCCTTCTTCAATGCATGAAAGTGAAAAGTGAAAGTGAAGTCTCCATCGTGTCCGACTATTAGCAACCCCATGGACTACAGCCTATCAGGCTCCTCTGTCCATGGAATTTTCCAGGCAAGAGTACTGGAGTGGGTGCCATTGCCTTATTTGGATGCTATGAAACCATTAAAATTGTTTTGTAGCCATAGCTTTATTAACATGAAAAGATGTATATAATTCACTAGGCAATTAACAAGTTAAGAAGACAACCCCAAAATGTATATAGTATAATCTCATTTTTTAAAATACATGGGATTTTAAAATATATGGCAAGCATAAATGTAGTGTCTGGAAGAATGTACAATATTGAGAAAAGGTATCTCTGAATGGTGAGATAACTGATAATCTTTTACCGTCTTCTCTATACTTGCTAAAATATATGAAATCTTGCATCTCAATTAACTCTTTAATGTTTATTTTATAAAGGCATAATAAAGTCATTTCTACTTAGGAGACAGGTAATGAACTAGCCTGACTTAACGACTGGATATGGGTGCAAGAGAGATAGGAGAACTAACAATAGCACTGAAGTTTGGACCCACAATTAATGTGAGAATAATACTGGAACTGAAGAAAGGATGACAGCAAGGGAATCACTTTGAAGTTGAGAAATTGAGTGTCATGTTAATCTTTGTGTCTGAGATGACGTGAAAGACAAGCAGAAACATCTGGCAAGCACTCTTTCTTCATTTCTCTGACCAAAACCAAAATGATGAATGTGGGAATCACACAGCTTTCAGCCTACTCTGTGTTGAAATCAGGATTCTATCCTCAGTGGATGGTTTTGAGGCAAGGAAAGACTAAGCTGAGGCAAAGTGACACGTAAAATTGAAGGGGGTGCCAAAAATCTCAGATCAAGATACGTAATATTTTATGCAGTATTTTAGAACATCAAATGGAAAGAAAATATCCACAATGAACAAAATAAAGACAAGATCAATATTACTAATTTTTTATTCCTTTTGCCCCATGCTCCAATTCGCTCAGCACAAAGCTACCACTTATCCTATCCTTATTTAAACTTTTTATATTTTGTTTGGCACTGATTTTTTTGCATTAATTTCCATTCCTTAAATAATAAATGAAGATATTATCTATATTCATTACTGAAGGGTATTTTTAGTGCCCCTTAAATGTTGTGCCGGAGGCAAGTGCTTTGTTTTCTTTGCCCAAGTCCCAGACCTGTTCAAGAGAAATGGAGAAAATTTTACCTATGTGTATTAGTTTACTAGGGCTGTCATAACAAAGCATTACAAACTGGCTGGCTTAAATTAAGTTTATTGCGTGGACAAGCAAAATTTACAATTCTGGAAATTGTAAGTCCAAGATCAAGGTGTTGGTAGGTTTGGTTCCTTTGAGGGCTGTGCAACAGAATCTGTTCCATGCCTTTCTCCTAGCCTCTGGTGGTTTCAGGAAATTTTGGTGATCTTTGGTCCATAGATACTTGACCCTAATATTTGTTTTCATGGTGTTCTCCCTGTGCCTGTGTCTGCCTCAAAATTTTCCCTTTTGTAAAGACTCTGGTCATACAGGATTAAGGGTCCACCTCACTCCAATATGACCTCATCTTATTTTAAGTAGTTACATCTACAATCACCCTATTGCCACGTAAAGTCATATTCTTCAGTACTGGAGATTTAGGACTTCAATAAATGAATTTGGGAGGGGGTTCATTCAACCTGTAACACCATGTTTAGTAAATTTTTTATCTGCTTTAGTCTAATATTCTTTAGAAGTCTTAACACAGTTAAGCTCAGAGTTTCTGTTCTGCATTCAGTGATGAGCAGGGTTGACTTACAGCCTCTGACTTCCTTTTGACTACAAATACTATGACTATCTGACTATTAGTTCTGTGTCTGCATGCATGCTAAGTCGTTTCAGTCATGTCTGATTCCTTGCGACCCTATAGACTGTAGCCTGCCAGTCTCCTCTGTTTATGGGATTCTCCAGACAAGAACACTGGAGTGGGTTGCCATGCCCTCCTCCTTGGAATCTTCCTTATCCAGGGATCAAACCCATGTCTCTTACAGCTCCTGCATTGGCAGGCAGGTTCTTTACCACTAGCACCACCTGGGAGGCCCAATAAGTGGCCAAGAAATCACTAATATTAATAGTAAGTTCTTTAGAAAAAATTATATTCATTCTTCCTATTTTGAAGAGAAAATACTTCATTATCATTTAATGAGTAAAAAAGCCCAAGATAGATCAGAATATTCCTGACATTATGGAGGATGTCACTTAGATCTACATGTGGACTTCCCAAAATCTAGTTAAAGAAAAAAAAATGTATATATATATGNCCAACTCTTTGCAACCCATGGACTGTAGCCCACCAGGCTCCTCTGTCCATGGGATTCTCCAGGCAAGAACACTGGAGTGGGCAGCCATTGCCTCCTCCAGGGGATCTTCCCGATCCCAGGCATTGAACCCATGTCTCTTATGTCTCCTGCATTGGCAGGTAGGTTCTTTACCACTTGCACCACCTGGAAAGTCCCAAACTTCAGTGAATTGGAGATTCTCACCCACTCCACCCTCAGGGTACCTGAGTCTCTAGGACAAAGTAGGAAATGTGCCTGTTAACCTGTTGCGATTTGGATGCAGGGAGTCTGTGGCCCCAGTTTGAGGACAACTCTTGAGGATAATGGGATTCTAAAGAAGAAAGAAGTGTCCCTAAGGGCCAGGCCGGTAGTCATGTTGACAACTGGAATCAAAATGGCATAAAACCCTGTGAGGAAAAGTGAAGCCCGAGGGGGAAATGACTTACATTGCACAGATACCCTTTAGAGCATTTCTTGGTGAAATTAATCCTTGGAAAACTTTTTGACATTGTTTTAAGGGCTCTGAGTCAAGCTCATCTCCTAATCCATGTCTACATCTCTTCTGTCACACTTCACAAGGATTCACTTGTGAATCCCTTTCTATTTTGGGGTTTTATGCTTTCCTTTTTACGTCCCTGCCCTAGAGCATTCCAATTGTTCTCAGGGCTTCCTAAGCCTCTAAGCTTGAAAGTGAAAGTCGGTCGTGTTCGACCCTTTGCGACACCATGGACTGTATAGTCCATGGAATTCTCCAGGCCAGAATACTGGAGTGGGTAGCCTTTCCCTTCTCCAACAGATCTTCCCAACCCAGGAAGTGAACCGGAGTCTCCTGCATTGCAGGCAGAAGCTTTACCAACTNCATGGACTGTATAGTCCATGGAATTCTCCAGGCCAGAATACTGGAGTGGGTAGCCTTTCCCTTCTCCAACAGATCTTCCCAACCCAGGAAGTGAACCGGAGTCTCCTGCATTGCAGGCAGAAGCTTTACCAACTGAGCTATTAGGGAGGCCCCGCTCAATTACATATGGGGAGAGAATTTCCCCCTGAAAATTCAATCAATTTAGAATACCACCCCTTCCTTCCCCATCTAAAAAATTAGAGATACAGAAAATGTCTGTATAAATTTTTATTTAAATTGGATGATTTGAGATCTCCTCTGTAAAGAGGAGAGAAAAACAAAAACTGCAGTTCCCCATAAGTCTTTAAAAATTGTATACTATATTTGCAGTAATATTTTGAATGAACTATAAATAGGAGGTAGAAGAATAATGTTTATGTCGTCTTAATACTACAGTAGAAAAATGGAAGCAATGCAAATAAAATTTTTTCCAAAAAATAAATAAATAAGAGAAAGCACAGAGGCTCTCTCTCTCCATCAAGTGAACACCTATTATTTCTGTGGAATCAGCTACAAAATCCAGAACAGTAGAAAACATGCATCTTTCATCCCCACACTGACTCTCCTTATTCAAGGCCTCACTGGTCCTCACTTGGACATGGCATGATCTTCTTCAGATCTAATGTCCAAGGTCTCTCCCAACAGAAATCATTGTATTATTTGCATCCAAATTTATCTCCTGAAAAGTGTATAGGGACATGGCCCTTCACTGCCTACCGGTGGGGAAAAGTTCATACTCCTTAGCACATCATGCAAGGCCCTCTCTCATCTCAACCCAACTTTCTATTAGCCTTAATTTGCACCCCACTTCTTTTTAAAAAGGTTTAATAAGAGAAGGGCTAAGATTTTTTAAAATTACAAGCATCCTCTTTGTAATCTTATAAAATTGCCCAAACCCCACATGTTTTTTTCATGCGGCTCTCCAGACCTGCATGTGCATATGGAGAAGGCTCACTCCTCAAACCAAAGCTACCCCCAGGGAGCCTGGCACTTCCCTGGAGAGCCTTTGCTCTCCTGCCCCAGCACTGCCACCAGCTCCCATCTGAACAGCCCTCCCCAACATCTCACCTATCAAGAACTGACTTCGCTCTCAGGAGTCAGTTTAGATGTGACTCTCCCAGGAGACTCTCTTTCTTTCAGATTGTGTTCAGTTGCTCAGTCGTGTCCAACTCTTTGCAACCCTATGCACTATTGGGGCCCTCCAGGCTCCTCTGTCGATGGGATTTCCCAGGCAAAAATACTGGAGTGGGTTGCCATTTCCTTCTCCAGAGGATCTTTCCGACCCAGGGATCAAACCGCATCTCCTGCACTGGCAGGTGGATTCTTTAATACTTGGACCAGGGAAATCCAAGGGTGGTTAGACGTCGGCATTTCAGCTCTGTTTCCTTCTCCTTGTTTCGGATCACTTACTTCAAATTGTGTTCCCATAAAAGCTCTGGAGTTTCAGACCTGCTGCTTTCACAGGAAGAAGACAATTGCAGTGGCACCGCAACTCTGCCACTAGCACACGACGCCACTGCACGATGTAGTCCTGCAGAATGGCCACCAGCTCTTCCGGCTGCCCCCTTCAGTTATCCCGTGCCAAATGTTTACTTAACTCACCAGCGCCCGCTGCCGCACCTCCCGCCGCGCCTGGAGGCGCAGCGCGGGCGGAACTGCGGCGCCCTAAGACCACCCCGTCTATTCTGCGCTTCCCACCCCGTGCGCTTCTCCACAGTTGCTGCCGAAGCCGGGCGGATTCTCCCGCCGTGCCCTCGAGCCCCAGGTTTCCCTGGAAGAAGAGCCTAGCTTGCCCTNTGTTGGCAATTTGATCTCTGTTTCCTCTGCCTTTTCTAAACCCAGCCTGAACATCCTGAAGTTCACAGTTCACGTATTGCTGAAGCCTGGCTTGGAGAATTTTGAACATAACTTTACTAGTGTATGAGATGAATGCAATTGTGTGGTAGCTTGAGCATTCTTTGGCATTGCCTTTGACTGTTAGTTTATCTTATATCTTAAATAATCCAAAGCTAGACTACATTCAAATAGCCTTCCATTTGTTTCCTGGGTCATAGAGGAAGGAAAGTGTTCACATCTTTACCCGTGGTCACCCTAAAGTCACTTACCTCTAACCCATCCCCTCCAGCCCACAACACTCACTACTGCTGCTGCTGCTAAGTCGCTTCAGTCCTGTCCAACTCTGTGCGACCTCATAGACGGCAGCCCACCAGGCTCTGCCGTCCCTGGGATTCTCTAGGCAAGAACACTGGAGTGGGTTGCCATTTCCTTCTCCAATGCACAAAAGTGAAAAGTGAAAGTGAAGTCGCTCAGTTGTGTCTGACTGTTAGCAACCCCATGGACTGCAGCCCACCCGGCTCCTCTGTCCATGGGATTTTCCAGCAAAGGAGTACTGGAGTGGGTTGCCATTGCCTTCTCCACAACACTCAGTACCATACCCTTACATCTGCAGTTCATTTCTGTCCAGAGCATCACCTGATTTTGGTTTGTGTCCAGTAGACCACATAGAATATAGAGCTAGTTTTAAAATTTTATCAGGTACTACCTGATTCTTTGAGAGTCAAAAATATGTCAAATTTTGTTAGTACTATTTATATTCCTTTTGTCATCCTCATAGCATATGAGAAAAAGTAAAATAAGCTATCAGATGAAATATGACACAGTATATTTTCATGAGTATTTGAGTTTCTTATTTTTCCAGAATATATTGTACAATTTTCTTCAATGAGAGAAACTAAGAATTTTTTAAATGGTAGGCAATGGCACCCCACTCCAGTACTCTTGCCTGGAAAATCCCGTGGGCAGAGGAGCCTGGCAGGCTTCAGTCCATGGGGTCGCTAAGAGTTGGACACGACTGAGCGACTTCACTTTCATCTTTCACTTTCTTACATTGGAGAAGGAAATGGCGGCCCACTCCAGTGTTCTTGCCTGGAAAATCCCAGGGACTGGGGAGACTGCTGGGCTGCCGTCTACGGGGTCACACATAGTCGGACACAACTGAAGTGACTTAGCAGCAGCAGCAGCAATATACTTTTTCAAATGAAGATCATTTCTACTACGTTTCTATTCTTTCAGATAATTTTAAATTGCATCTTGATCATTATCCAAAACCCAAAACACTGTGATTTCATAATTGGAAAGGCTCAGGAAATACAGTATTTTCTGTGAAAACGAGTGTTTCAGTGAAAACATCTGTAGAGCTAATTCAGGGAGGCAGAACTGATATTTTGTAGGTGTTGGATAGAGATCTTAAAGGCTGTTGGGCAAGAAGGTTGGTAAATCTCTATAAGGATCCCGAATTTATTTTGAAACTTAACAGTGTGAAATGAGATGATCCTGACAAATGGCAAGTGACAGGAAAGGGCAAAGAAAGACCTGGGAAGTAAAATTCCCATGAGACATGAGAATAAAGGCTGACTGTTCACCCCCATATAGGGTGTGGGACTGTGGGACCACTCTATCAAAGTAGGATGGAGACCACATATTTATAAACTCCTAGCCCCTAGACCATGTTCCAACATCTGAGAGAGGGCCAACAAGAATGTAGGCATGTTATCAGATAAAAAGAGCTACCCCATTGCTCAAGCCCAACATCATGTCCTTGAACCACTGTCACAGAGGAAGGTGTTTACACCAACCTCAGCAGCAACCACTGGACCAGAGAGCTCAGCCCCTTTGTCAGCACTTCGGCCTAACTGGAGGCAATGTTAAGTCATCTTAGTGGTGATCATGGACGACTCCATGACTACCTGAGTTTGACCTGATATCTCCTTTTGAAGCTACTATCTCTAAAGATAATTGTGAAGTTCAGTTGCCTCCTAGGTTCCCTCACCTAGCTGAGTTTGAATCCAGCACCAAGACAATGGTGACCCTTTCTAAGACCCGAGCCAGCACCCTGAGGGATTCTTGGACATCCAAGGGGTGAGGTGTGAGGGAAGGAGATGGACTTCCTAATAAAGGTGACAAGCAGAAGACCACAAAAAAGGGAACGCAATGTTACATAACATTCAAAGAACACTTAAAGTTAAAAAAATTAAAAAATAACTTGTGGATTTACAGCACATTTAGCACCATATTGGGAGTCATATTGATTGAGACAGTTTTGCCGAAACTTGTTTTTTTAACTCCCTATGTTCAGGCCAATATAAATGATATCCAGATTCTAAGTACAAATATGAATACCTGTTTTGCCGAAACTTGTTTTTTTAACTCCCTATGTTCAGGCCAATATAAATGATATCCAGATTCTAAGTACAAATATGAATACCTGTTTTCATTTGAAGTGAAAACTTAAACACAAAATTCTTCAGATTAAAGCACTAATCAGCCATCAAGGTGACATAAATATTTTAAATTTGTTTCATACTCCAGGATAAACATGTTTCTGGTGCAAAAAAAATTTTTTTTTACTAAAATTCAGTTTAGTAGATATAGTTTATAAACATAGTTTTTTCCATAATATTACACCAAAAATATTAATGTTAAAGGGANCATTTGAAGTGAAAACTTAAACACAAAATTCTTCAGATTAAAGCACTAATCAGCCATCAAGGTGACATAAATATTTTAAATTTGTTTCATACTCCAGGATAAACATGTTTCTGGTGCAAAAAAAATTTTTTTTTACTAAAATTCAGTTTAGTAGATATAGTTTATAAACATAGTTTTTTCCATAATATTACACCAAAAATATTAATGTTAAAGGGAATGGTAATGGAACTTTAATCAATTACTGTTACAGTTTAATGTTATATTCTACTACCACCAAAATCAATCTATTCCATTATATTCCATTTTGTATTTGACTTTTTTGAAAATAAACATGGCTAGATATTAGAGTTACATTTTATTCCACTTGAATTTTTGAGTGGGGTTTCTGATTTCTAAATTCCAAAATGAAGTTTATATTCTTCTTTAGCTCGTGAATTCATTTTTCTTAAGGCTAACCTTGATTTCTGCTTTCAAATAAAATATCCCTTCTTTATATACTTTAAAAAAGCCAGGAACTGTCCCTGTATGATTGTCCAACAAACATACGTTTTACATCAAAACCTTAGGTAGTGATGATTCATGAGTCGGTAGTGAAAGTTGCAGAGAATGGGAGTTAGACCAGGATGAGTTTGTATAATGCATATAAAGATAGAAAATGGGTAAGAAGGGCTCATTTAGTTCCAGTTCATGAAGTTCATAATAACCAATTAAATATCTGTAATTAAATCTCAATTTACTCAGCAGACCAGAACAGCATGCTCAAATTCAGTCTTCAGGGTAAGTAAGCAATAAGCTTTATGAAAACTACATTCATTAATTCTGATAATAAAGAATGTAACAAAAACAATAAAAAAAAATGTGTGTTTAAGAGCTCTGGTGGCATTTAAGGTCTAGACAGGCTTAACTGGACTCCAAAATTAATACGCACCTGCAGAAATAAAATAAACAACCCTAAAAATTAATATGCATTTATTTCAGTACTGAGTAAGACTGGCAATTCATGTGCGCAAGAAAGGAGTTTAAGAATGAAACACCTGTGGGTATTAAAAATAGTAACATGCCCCTTTAAAATGATTTCTGCTGCTATGAACAATATTCAAGACATGTGGAAGGGGGAGATTTATAACATAATAAAGGTATGATTGTTGGACTCATGGCATTCTTGGGTCTCAATAATACCCTTCTTCTATATAAGACAAATTGGATTATACAGTTTTCCATCCAAAATAATAAATATTAAATAAGTTTCTCATTTGAGTAAAAGTGCTGCAGATAAATGATGGTAAGAATTACTGAATTAGGGTTTATTGTGGACTTTATGTTGTCAGAGATCTGAATTAGAAACACAAGGTCTAGAAGAAATGAAAATATGACTTGTTTTTCAGAAGCTTATATTGCAACTGGAAACCCAGGACATACTCATAAGAAACAAAACAGAACAATTGCAAAAGTGTGCATACACATCCATTTATAAGCCACTTTCCTCTCATTATTTCACTAGGACACAAATAATTTTATGAGAAAAGAGGAGAGTCATTATTGTTATGTGTGAGTTTGAAAAACTCCATGTCTGTCATAAATTAATAATAATGTAACTAAAGAATTAAACATGTTATAGGCACTGAGATAAATGAATGCAATCTTAATTACACAACAACCCCAGGAGAAAAGAGTGATTATATTTCCACTTCAGAAATGAGAAAAAAAAAAAGCTAACTTCAATAATTTTCCTGAGAATACACAGCCAATAAGCGCTAAAACTAGCATAGAAGATTTGAACCCCTGTCTGACCGACGCAGAGCCTATGTCCTTAACCTTTACAATACCCCACCCTCCAATTAACATATTCCTCACCCTAAGAAGGTGACAGGTTGCAACCTCTCTGAGCTCAGTGTCCCCATGGATAGCACGTAGCTAACAACATCTGTGTCTGGGGCTGTTTTATGGATTAGATGGCATAACTTTGGACAAGTTCTTGCTCCGCTAAATGCATTAAAGGCAGGGTCCTTCCTCTTGCCTCTCCCTTAAGTTGCATGCCCAGGGCACACAGCCGGTAGCTGGCAGACCGAGTGCTGAGACCCACCCTCTGTCTCCCTGCTCTCTGATTGCCCTAAGTCTCCTTCCACAGTGCGCCTGCGCTGTGCCGCGTCCATGGTAGACATTTCACTCTGTTCAGTGCTACTGCAGTTCCAGGACTTGTACGTCCACAGTCTGTAACAGACAAGAGCAAGCAGCTGGTGTGCCTCCTTATTCACCAGACACTCACTGGAAACACTAATTTCTGTGTGAGCTTCAGAATCATCGCTGACCATTCCACTGTTTCATTGTTTTTTTTTTTTTTTGGTGGGGTAAGGGTGTATGGGGGTTGGTTACCAGATGAGATGTGTTAACCAAAGTAAAACAAAGTGTTCTACAAGCAAAGGAAGTCAGGGAGATTAGTTCTATGTACTTCGATTTGGAAACAATACTGCAAACACAACATTAAAATCATAAAGGCAACCAGCTGACAAAATGTTATTTTTAAAAAGAACTGCAGACTTCAATTGACTTGACTTAGTCATTGGGGTTCCCTTTTGGGGTATTCCTTACTCTGCTCTCAGAAATGTTTTAGTATTTTCTATGATTTGAAACAGATTGTTTAAGAAAGTGTGACTTCTATGTGAAGCCCGTACAACAGCACAAGGACAGTCAGTCAGTAACAGTAGCCCAGCTTCACAAGCTAACGGACATTAAGATGCACTGAGCTAAGTTTTAAAATGCATGAGTTGCATCCTGGTGTTTAGAGACCAGATAATTCAGGATTTTAATAATTACTTGTAAGAATAATCACTTGTAATCACAATAATCACTTGTAATAATGTTAATAACAATGATATTGCACAGTGACAATTCTTCCAGTTCTGACAGTAATGGAAAGCTGACCTCCTAAGCTGAGGAACAATGAAAATCAGAGGTGAGAACTCACAGTAGATCTTTGAATTATTCATGAGCTCATACATGTCACTTGCATCTGTATATTAAACAAAACAACAACCAAAAAAAACCCCAGTGTAATAGCACATTAGTGATGCAAATTACAAAAAAGTAGGCTTTATTCTGGTTTAGTAAAGATTTTCATAATTTGGGCCAACTAGCATTTTTACCAACAGTGAAGTGCCTGCTTTTGTTCTTTACAGTTGCTAGGATTCATTTGCTTGGCCAGGTCAACATTTTGGGCATCTTTTATTTCACTTAGCTCTGACTTATCCATTTTGTCAGCTTCTAATGCACACCAATGACATTAATTAAATCACTCTCATAATTACTCCGAGGTGCAATTTGAGTGGGGTTGTATCATGTGTACAGTTAAAATATATGAAATTAACAATATATGTACAAAGCAGAGGAAACGATTTTTAAAATCTACTGCAAAAACACAAGAGAAAGGAAAAAAGGTATAACAAATGTGGTTGAAATGTTAACCTTGGGGGATTCTTTGGACTGTTACAGCTTTTTGGTAAATCTGAAATTATGCCAAGATATGCAGATGATACCACCCTTATGGCAGAAAGTGAAGAGGAACTAAAGAGCCTCTTGATGAAAGNGCTGGATGGCATCACTGACTCGATGGGCGTGAGTCTGAGTGAACTCCGGGAGTTGGTGATGGACAGGGAGGCCTGGTGTGCTGCGATTCATGGGGTCACAAAGAGTCGGACACGACTGAGCGACTGAACTGAACTGAAATGAAGCACAGACTAGGTGGCTTAAAGAACAGACATTTGTTCTTTCTCAGTCCTGGAGGCTGGAAGTCCCAGGCCAAGGTGCCGACAGTTTTGTTTTCTGGTGAGGACTCTTTTCCTGGATTGCAGCCCCTTGTCTTCTCTCTGTGTCCCGACGAACTCATATGGCCTCTTCTGTATGTGTCTAGAGACCTCTGGTGCCTTTTCTGCTTCTTATAAGGACACCAGGCCTATTGGATTAGGCTCTCATTCAGATGACCTCAGAACCATAAAGGTTCTGTCTCCAAATATGGTCACTTTGGGAGTTAGAGCTTTAGTTTATGAAACTTTGGAATACATAATTGCATCCATAATGTGGAAATAGCTGCTCCAGATATTGGTGTACAGGTTTTTTTTGTGAATGTAAGTTTTTATTTCTCTGGGATAAATATCCAAGAATGCAATTACTCAGTCATGTTATAATTACTTGTTTAGTTTTCTAAGAAACTACTGTAATGTTTTTCCAAAGTATCATTTAATATACTCAACAGTAATCCACTGTGATCTAGTTTCTCCACATATTCACCAGCATTTGGTTGGTATCACTTTTTAAAATTTTTATTTTAGCCATTTTAATTCATATTTTTATGTCGTACTTGTATTTTCCTTCTTGTGGTTTAAATGTACACTTTCATAAGGAGCAATAATTGGGGAATACTACATTCAAGTGCAGTGTGTCATAAATACATAAGTAAACTCTTTGATGTCTTAACAATGTAGATAATGATCCCAACTAGATGCTGTTACTGTAGATATTAATATAGAGCTCAGGAAAAAATATAGATGTTAACAGACTGTTAGTTTAGTTAGATGCATCTGTTAGTTTGGATCTTTTTTAAAAGGCAGGATCTTTATGTATCAGGAGAAATGCTCTTGAAGATGTTATCTTTCTCTTTTCACTGAGATCATAATTGGATTCTGCTCCTGACAGTCCTGTGGAACAATAGATAAAATGCTTTTATGTCCTCTCACTGACTGAATGTCGCATCAGATAAATTTGTCCTGTCTTTCTTGTCTTCTTAAAATACTTCTATAATTTGATTAAAAAGATAAGGATAATTTAAAAATTCTAAAATGATGTGCAGAATTGCTGTTAATGCTCTTAAATGGGTTTTGTACTTTCTTGGAGAGGGAATAACCCCCCAAAAATTAAATAGATCCTTAAATGGACTTCTGTTTAGATAGAACTCACTCATTTGGAAGTTAGAGAAATGAAACTCAAAATAAGTTTTAGCAATGAATACAGACTGTTGGCTTTTCTAACCAAAATATTTGGGAATAAAGCTGCCTATGCATTCAGATGGATATATAAGTTCACATGATGTCATCAGATCTTTTCCTCGGTCTTCATCTCTTTCTGTCTCTCTCTCTGTTTCTGTCTTTCTTTATTTCCTTCTCTTTCCCTTCTCGCTTATCTTCTCCTTCCTCTGTTTTACCTTCTATTCCCCTCCTTTTATTTCTCTGGTTCTTTTTATCCTGACTCTCAGATACATACTTTTTACATGTAATCAGGGAAGAACATAAGACAGCAGCTCCAAGCTNATGTCATCAGATCTTTTCCTCGGTCTTCATCTCTTTCTGTCTCTCTCTCTGTTTCTGTCTTTCTTTATTTCCTTCTCTTTCCCTTCTCGCTTATCTTCTCCTTCCTCTGTTTTACCTTCTATTCCCCTCCTTTTATTTCTCTGGTTCTTTTTATCCTGACTCTCAGATACATACTTTTTACATGTAATCAGGGAAGAACATAAGACAGCAGCTCCAAGCTTTCCTCTCCCCTCATTCTAAAAGCAAGAGGGTTTTCCCCATTCAAAAAACAAAAAACAAACAAAAAAACCTCCTGGGATGAACTTGTGTTCTTGACTTGTGTCACCAGTTCATTTCTGAACTATGTTCCCCATGGTAGAAGTGTGGGATTCTTAATTGACTATGCCTGCTCACTTGAGTCAGAGAAGGCAATGGCACCAGTACTCCAGTACTCTCACCTGGAAAATCACATGGACGGAGGAGCCTGGTAGGCTGCAGTCCATGGAGGTGCTAAGAGTCAGACACGACTGAGCGACTTCCCTTTCACTTTTCACTTTCATGCATTGGAGAAGGAAATGGCAACCCACTCCAGTGTTCTTGCCTGGAGAATCCCAGAGACGGGGGAACCTGGGGGGCTGCCATCTATGGGGTCGCACAGAGTCGGACAAGACATAAGCCGCTTAGCAGTAGCAGCAGCTCACTTGAGTTTCTTCACCCTCCGCCCTCTGTGAGCCATCAGGAGTCAAGAAGGAGTTTCCCAAAGGGAAGATGAGGCTGTTATCCTTAAAAAGGAGCATGTAAAAGATGCCTAGCAGACAGAACTGTGTCTTTGATTCTGCATTTTTGTTGGTGTTAAATCAGTTGAGTGCTATCTGTTTCCACAGGTGGGAGTTACAGTTTTTAAATAGCCAATAGAATGTTATTTGGCAGAATCTGAATACTGATCCAAATATGCTATTTAGTTTGGAAAAGTAATGTAAAAGATACATATAATGTTTCATTTGAGAAGTTACGAAAGTTGAGTCCTATAAAATCTGAATGTAGAGAGTTTGAGGATTTTTGTGACCGCAGATTATTGAATCCCATGTTTACAGGCTATGTCCTGGGGGAAATTATAAACAGAAGTAACTTAAGATCAGAGAGTCGCACAGTCGGACATGACTGAAGCGACTTAGCAGCAGCAGCAGCTCCCTTGAGTTTCCTCACCCTTGGCCCTCTGTGAGCCATCACAGTCAAGGAGGAGTTTCCCAAAGGGAAGATGAAGCTGTTTTCCTTAAAAAGGAGCTGATCTCAAGTTACTCCATGTAGTGTATCTGACCCACACCATTTCTATGGAAGTGATTAATACAGTAGGGGTATGTTGTACAGATTTCTATGGCAGCACAGAGAAAGCAGATGAGCAAGTTCACAGAAGTCTTCATGGAGGTCAGTGTGGGGCGTACGATTTTGCTAGATAGACAAAGGGTGTGGTGGGGGGTGTATCATAGGCAAAGGATGCTCCATGAAACAGTATGTGACCTTTCGTAAACATGTATTTCAGTATTAGTAGTATGCAAGCTACATATGTAGCGGGACAGCTGCTGCTGCTAAGTCACTTCAGTCATGTCCCACTCTGCGACCCCATAGACGGCAGCCCACCAGGCTCGCCCGTCTCTAGGATTTCCCAGGCAAGAGTACTGGAGTGGGATGCCATTGCCTTCTCCAGCGTGACAGCAAATTAGTCTAAAAGGAGACTTACTGGTGCACATGAAGGACTTTGAAAACTATACGTAGTAAGTTTAAATTCAATATTATGGGAAATGCTACTTCTTAAAAGTAAATAATCAGATTTTTTTTTTCACTTAGAGAGATTACTCTGGTTGCATTAAAAAAAAAACTGATGGTTGAGAGTAGAGATACTGCAATAATTCAAGGGAGAAATGCTGTGTGCCTGAATGAAGAAAGTGGAGCCTATATAGAAAGTGGGACAACAAAGAATAGATAGCTGCTAGTTAAATGTTAGTAAATGTTAGTTTAGAAGTTGTATAACATCTGATGATAGATTAAAGGACAGGAGATGAAGCAGAGAGAAGAAACTGAAATGATATCCAGGGCAACATGGGTGAGTGCTAGCGTCTTTTATTAAGATGAGAAGCAGGAGAAGAGGAACAGTGTGTGTGTGTTACGTCCAGGAGGTCATGTGTTGGTGGAGAGCGAGGCTATAAATCCAGGCGGTTGACCTTGAATCTTGGCTCCCCATGTTCTAGCTAAAAGAATGGGCCAAGTTACTCTCTGAGATCCAGTGTTTCACTTGTATAATTGGGATGATTGTACCTACCTCATCATTTTATTGTGAGTATCAAATCAGTTCAGTTCAGTTCAGTCACTCAGTCATGTCTGACTCTTTGCCACCCCATGGACTGCAGCACACCAGGCCTCCCTGTCTGTCACCAACTCCTGGAGTTTACTCAGACTCATGTCCATATCCAGCCATCTCATCCTCTGTCATCAAATGAGTTGATATATGTAAAACACTTGGAAGAATTATGAGTACTTAAGACATTTTAGATAGAATGTTAGCTTAAAATGATAAATGTAAACTGACAACTGGTGAGATCAGTCTGAGTATGGATAACATGAAAACACTTATTGTTTCTCTGGAAATTACATTTATTAAATACACTACTTCTATGTTCACTTATGCTCTGCAGGTATTCTTTCATTACAAGTACATAGTCACTCTATGAAGACATTGGGTAGTTTCCAGTTAATTGATAGAAAATAAAGAAACCTGTCATTGTATTTATTGACGTTTGTGGTTATCTCAAGACTAAGAGTTTGGGAAAAGGGAAGTAGAATGAGTATAAAAAACTGTTACTTTTCTTGTGGTTTTACTGTGTTCTCTGAGCCTGAAGGAATCCTAAAGCTGAAAGAGTTTATTGACACAGTTTGATTCAATCAAATTACAAAAGCCAGAAAGCTAAAGAGGCATCCAGAAAAACACTTCAGAATGTGAATCATTTTTATGAGATCAATTTGAACAGGAAAAAATGTTACTAAAACCTGGAAATACACCTAAATAAAAAGCCTTTTCCTGAAGTATCCCACAGGCTGCTTATTACATTGTCAAGTGTATTATCAGTTTCATCAGCACCTATTGACCTTGAATTCCTCACTGCTTTTTTTAGAGGTGGTATCAAGAAATAATAACAAAATCTAAAGTTCAAAACTGAAAAGTGAGCTTACAGTCTTTTTCATACTGATAGAGATCTTAGTGAAGAAGATTTCATAAATTTCACCAGGAAGGAAACAATGTGACAAATATTAAATTTCTGATCATTTTACTAAATTGTAATTTCCCTTGATACATGTCTCCCCTCACCTGGCAATCAAAGAAACATGAGTATTCTGATAATATTTGCTATTGTATTTGTCAGATTTTTCAATACTTATGACCACCAAAACAAATGAACAAACAAACATGTGAATATAGACACCTTCTACATCTGTTGTAAACCCCACAACACGTTGTTATTCTTTTTGCAGTTAACAATCTTTTTAAGATAGTAAGATGTCTGACAACCAGGGAACGTCCTTATACTTGTGCGTCTATCTGCTCGTTTATGCCTTTGTGTAGGGAGATTCAGATTTCCATCTGGTATTCCTTTTTTCTAGTGCAGGTGTGCTGGTGATAAATTCTTTCAGTTTTGTATGTCTAAAAAAAAATAATCTTTATTTTGTTCTTGAAAAATAATTCATTTGCTGTGAAATTTCAGGTTGATGGGCTTTTTCCCTAGTACTTACAGATGTAGCTGCTTTTTGCAGCTTACAGATACAATCTTCTTGCTTACATTGTGTCTGATAAGAAACTTGTCCTCATTCTTAATCTTCCTCTCTGTATAATAAGGTTTTTTTGTTGTTTTTTCTGGTTGATTTTTAGATTTTCTTTTCCTCACTGATTTTAGGCAGTTTGATTATGATGTGACTTTGTATTAACTTTCTGTTGTTGTATAAGAAATTACCAAGATATTAGTGACTTAAAACATCCATTTATTATCTCAGCGTTCTGGAGGTCTGATTTGGATGGGCTGGACTGGATTCTCTGTTTGGACATGACTTAGCAACTAAACAAAACAAAAGGATTTTAGGGATTTTCTGTTTTAGGGGATCAGTAAATATGCAGTATATAAAAATTTGTTCCATGAGATAAGCTTTCCCATAAGAAACACTTACATGTTTTGACTCTCAGCAAACATTTATATGATTAAAAAGTAATATTTATTTGCTAGGAAAGTACATTATAGTTCAAATATATGAAATAGCTAAGTCTGATTTGAAGGAGTGAATCTATATTTTCTTTTCTGAAAAAGAATTTTGTCTGTATGCCCTGAACTTTTGTAGGATTATACCATAAAGTATACTGGGAACGCTGCAAACAACTAACTAGGAAAAGGGCACCAGCTGCTTGAAAAATACCTGCTAAAGAGAGTTATAACTAACATCTGCCTCCAGCTAGAAGTAATTGAACAAAATAACTTTCTTTACAACCTATACTTTATTGATTTTATGGGGAGGAAAATTAGAAGAGAGAAGATTAAAGGCATAGCGGCATATTGAGCTTCCCCAGAATGATAACGTTAGAACTCAGATGATTTCAAAAGTCTGAAATGTACATGAATTTAACTTGTAATGTGGGAATTTCAAGTTGCTTTAGAAATGAACTTTGTCCATATTTTCCAACATATCTCTGTGTTGTAGTTACTCAGGCCTATCACAAATAGACAAAAATATTGGCTAGGATTGTATTACTATTATAGGGTTTCATTATTTGTCTTTGAAAATATATATGAATTGGCTGTCTGTCATCAGGAATCATTTCTTGAGTCTTGATTGATGCAAGTCACTGTGCTACAGTGGGTATCAAAAGGTTTGGAATTACAATTGTGCATTTGAGGAACTTACTATCCCGTTAGGCAATTAGAACTTATGGGGATTCTCAGCTTTACCATTTCCTCGTTTTGTGACGTGGATCAGGTTACATAACATCTCTAAGTTTCAGTTTCCTTATCAGTCTGTTTATTCTGAAAAGATTATATGAGTCAGCACACAGAAAATGTGTTGCAGTATCTGTGATATATTTTGAAAGATGAGCTACCCAAATTGCAGTGTGGTGTTGCAATGCTGACAAGATTCAGGGCATACTTTGAATCTTTCTATTAAGACATATGGAAAGATGAAATTATTTTGGTATCAGTAGCATTAAAATTCCTCAAAGATGAATACTGGGGCTTCCCTGATGGCTTAGCAGTAAAGAATCTGCCTGCAGTGCAGGAGTCATGGGAGATGCAGGTTTGATCCCTGGGTTGAGAAGATCCCCTGGAGAGGGAAATGGCAACCTACTCCAGTATTCTTGCCTGGGAAATCCCATGGGCCGAGGAGCCTGGCTGGGCTACAGTCCATGGGATCACAAAGAGTCAGACATGACAGCATAGTATAGCACACAGCAAAGATGAATATTGAAGTAATGTAGAAAATGACTTTAAATTGATAAAGGTAAAGGAAAGGAACTTGAATTTTTTTAGTTAATACTGTACATTTTTTTAGGCACATTATATCACATTATTTAACTTAATCCTCTTGTATAAACCATGAAAGCAAGAGCTTTTAGAAAGGACAAGTTTCAATTGGATTGAATGGTGCAAATATCAAGCAGTGGCTAAATAAACATAGAGTTACCTTGCTTTTTGTATTCTCTGCAAACTCTTACATTCTTGATAAATTTTAGAGTTTATGAAAATAATAATTATGTAATTTGAAAGTGTTAGTTGCTCAGTCATGTCCAACTCTTTGTAACCCCATGGACTGTAGCCCGTGAACCTCCTCTGTCCGTGGAATTCTCCAGGCAAGAATACTGGAGTGGGTTGCCATTCCCTTCTCCAGGGATCTTTCCGACCCATGGATCAATCCCATGTCTCCTGCATTGCAGGTGAATTCTTTATCATCTGAGCCATGAGGGAAACCCCAGTAATTATGTAATTTGGGTAATTTTGAATATATCAGAGGAAATCAATATATGAAGAAATGGTCATGCTTTATTGTATAGCTTTCATAATTTCTTCCTTTAAGTGTTTTGCTTATCCTTTAAATCTTTACATGCTACACAAGAAGTTCAAGTAAAGCATTTGTCCCCTTACCTAACTTCTCCCTTCTAATTTATGTTTAAACCAAAGTTTTTCTGAGTAAAATGTACTTTAATCTTCCCAGAGTAGGTTGTGTTAACTTATGAAAAAACTAGATGACTAAGAAAACCTTAATCACTATGTTCGGTGTAGGTAGGAAAAGTTCTCAATCTTGTTTTTTCTCAATAATCACTTGGAGGACTGCTAAGAAATGTCCAGATTACTATTCCCCAACTTAGCAAATAGTAATCTGGACATTTATTAGCAGTCCTCCAAGTGATTATTCCCCACCTTAGCAAATAGGAGAAGGAAATGGCAACCCACTCCAGTGTTCTTGCCTGGAGAATCCTAGGGACGGGGGAGCCTAGTGGGCTGCCGTCTCTGGGGTTGCACAGAGTCGGACACGACTGAAGCTACTTAGCAGCAGCACCTTAGCAAATAAATGAAGATCTCAAGGGTTGAGAAGAAAGTGCCAAGTGTGTTGTTAAGCAGTGGAATATTTGAATACACACGTGTGTGTGCACATTTGTATATCGAACTATTCTAAATAAGTCATTAATACTTTCATTTATATAATGGGTTTTGCTATATTATTTTTATTCTATATTAGATGGGTTCTTGACTTTACATCGTAATAAGTTATTCAAACACTGTAAGGTTAGTTAGTGAAAATAGTCCATTATCCTTCAAAGTGAAGTGAAAGTCACTCAGTCCTGTCCGACTCTTTGCAAACCTATGGACCATGTAGTCCATGGAATTCTCCAGGCCAGAATACTGGAGTGGGTAGCCTTTTCCTTTTCCAGGGGATCTTCCCAACCCAGGGATCGAACTCAGGTCTCCCGCATTGCAGGCACATTCTTTACCAGCTGAGCCACAGGAGAAGCCATATCCTTCAAAACACTTCATTTTATGAGGATTCTCTTAATATTACATTTTCTTGTTTAAGGATTATATATTTAAAATGGCATCCTTGATTTATTGAATTAGTTTTGAAAAGTTTAAAGTCATTCATACTGTAAAAACGTTTTAAATTTTAAATGAAGAAATTACCTATAATTTAATAAATATAACATTTTTTGAACTTGACCGCATTAAATGCCTAAATACTTCGCCTGCTTTAAAGATTTCAAGCATGCTAATGCAAGTAATTTAAAAGTTAAGGTCAGAGCTAACACTAGTTATTACTATAAATACCAGCCAAGAAACTGAAAATGACATTTTCTTTGTGAGACTCCACCGAATTGGACAGAGATTCTTCTGTTGTATTGCCATGGTTAGAAGTATGGCTGTTTATTAGGAGGCAGGCCCCACAATTCTGGTCAAAAAGACTGTGATACCAATTAAATAATAGTGTCTTACATTTTTAAGATCTAACACTTAAAAAAAGTGATATCCTGGAGGGCTATTTACAATATATAATGTCAGGATAAATTCATCTCCCTTATGAAAATAATTTATTTGCTTAGTAGAAAATGCCTTATTCTTGGCCTCTAATTTTACTTCTGCTTTAAGCATCTAAAGTTTGTATATGTAATTATAATACTGGTTTGTGAACCCAGCCCTTGTTTATTCTAGAGAAGCAAGCCAAACCTAGCCAACACAGACTCAAAACTGAGGTTCCGTCGTGCTTTTGTTTTTGTTTTGTTTTGTTTGGCCCTGTTGTGTGGCCTGTGCGATCTTAGTTCCCCAACCAGGAATCTCACCCATGCCCCTTGAACTCGGAGTGCAGAACCTTAACCACTGGACTGCCAGAGAGTTCCCTTTTACTGTCTTTTTGTGCATTGGGAATGTGACTCTTGCCACAGCGCATTGGTGAAGGTGTTTCGGAAGGACATCTGACCTGCTAACTGTGCCGGTAGAAACCCACATGTGCAGTCATGATGATTTATCAGTGGAATTCATTATTGTGCAGACAGAGTTTTGTCTTTTAAAATTTCCTCTTGAGATTTTTTTCTTCAGTTTTCTCAGTAGTTAAGCCTTAGCTCAAACCTGGATACCTTCTCCTTCCAAGAAGAGGATAGTGCTCCTTTTTTCTAACACCCATTATGCCTTAAGTTCTCAATTAAAGGTGCTAGTGTTGGTATTATTCGTTTTTCTTTCCTTGTGTTTTTCTCTTTGAGGCCAGTAATAGCTACTTATTTATCATTTTGTCATCAGGGAGTTCAGTGTATTTAGAAGATCCATCTGGTTATTTAATTGGATTTTTTGGGTTGTTGTCAAATGGACTATCTTCAAGATGAGAGAATTTTTAGAAACTGATACTTAAGGGCATATGGAGTATTTTTGGTTACTCTTTTAAATGATGTAAATGCATTCCTTTAAATAATATGAAAGGATTATGAATTATGCATTGTGATTTCTTACTGCTTTCTTGTATGTAATGAAAATTGGCTCAGTTTCATATTAGACAATGACTAACTTACTTGATTTTCACAAAATCTTATAATCTCATTTCCTTCAAAGATTTAACAGAAGATTACTCTCCTGAGGTTTTTGTTGCTAAGATTTAATTTGCTCTACTCAGATTGCCTGGTTCAAAATGATTTAATATCATAAAACATTAAAACATATAACTGTCCAATAAAGAGTGACTAATAATGACCATACACTGTCTTTCTTTTTTTTTTTTTTTAACTTTCTTATCTCTTTTTTTCTTTTTACCCGTTATCTCTTAATTAATGGCATTCATTAATTTTTCAATGTGTTTTCAAGTAGGAGTACAAATTGGAAATTTGGGTTTTGGTAAAAATACAGAACTCTTCATATGACATAATTTAAAACAGAGTGAATCAGTTACTTTTTATTAACATAAAACATTAAGTGTTTATCAGTTCTGTTCAGTCACTTAGTTGTGTCCGACTCTTTGTGACCCCATGAACTGCAGTACACCAGGCCTCCCTGTCCATCATCACCAACTCCCAGAGTCCACCCAAACCCATGTCCATTGAGTCGGTGATGCCATCCAACCATCTCATCCTCTGTCGTCCCCTTCTCCTCCTGCCTTCAATCTTTCCCAGCATCAGGGTCTTTTCCAATGAGTCAGCTCTTTGCATCTGGTGGCCAAAGTATTGGAGTTTAAGCTTCAACATCAGTCCTTCCAATGAACACCCAGGACTCATCTCCTTTAGGATGGACTGGTTGGATCTCCTTGCAGTCAAAGGTGTTTATATCTGTTAAGAAAGAAATTATTACTATTTTCAATACATTAAGACAACATAGACTAAATCTTCCCTTTTTGTTTTTCCTCAAGATAATTTTTTTTTTATGTATAGAGAAAAGCATTTTTATGGATCTGATTATAAAATCTGTTCTGTAAAAAATAATATCTAAATGTATACAAAACATAAGGTAAAATTCCTTTATAACCCCAGATCTGGTGACAGTTTGATATATATCATTTCATAGTTGTCTATATAACAGTTTCTGTTTAATTAATTATGTTACTGTTCTGTGGCATATTTTGTTTTCCCCTTTTAGGTGTGTTTGTTTGTAAGAATATGTATCTTCCTCATCCTATTCAGGGTTTCCCAAGTGGCTCAGTGGTAAACAGTCCACCTGCCAAGCAGAGATGCAGGTTCAATCCTGGTTCGGGAAGATCACCTAGAGATGGAAATGGCAACTCACTCCAGTAATCTTGCTTGGGAAATCCATGGGCAGAGGAGGCTGGCAGGCTACATGGAATAGCAAGAGTCAGAAACAACTTAGCGACTAAACAACATCCTGTATCAGTTCAGTTCAGTCGCTCAGTTGTTTCTGACTCTTTGCGACCCCATGAATCGCAGCACACCAGGCCTCCCTGTCCGTCACTAACTCCCGGAGTTCACTCAGACTCACGTCCATCGAGTCAGTGATGCCANTGATCGCGATCTAGCCTGTACTTCCTTGCTCTTTCCACATTCTCTTAGTCCATCTCCCAAAGATATTTAGCTAAGTAGCAATATTTTGTTCCCAGACACCTCCAAATCACTACCAGTTTCAGGAAATAGCAGTTCCTGACCTCCACAAATAAAGGCAACAAGAAAATACTTTTTATATGTAAATGATATATACACACACACACACATATTCTAAAGTCTACAAAATGTAAGAATATTCTTCTGTTTATATTTCTGTTATCACAGCTAACAGTTCTGTTGGGCTAATGATGATCCAGTGGGCCACCAAGCCCCCAATCCTATTGCACTATGATGCACTGATATCTCATTGACATAAGGGCTTCTTTCAGTTCAGTTCATTTCAGTTCAGTTCAGTCGCTCAGTCGTGTCCAACTCTTTGCGACCCCATGAATCGCAGCACACCAGGCCTCCCTGTCCATCACTAACTCCCGGAGTTCACTCAGACTCACGTCCATCGAGTCAGTGATGCCATCCAGCCATCTCATCCTCTGTCGTCCCCTTCTCCTCCTGCCCCCAATCCCTCCCAGCATCAGAGTCTTTTCCAATGAGTTAAGCCATCACAATTCTCTTCACAGTAGAAGTGAGAAGACAACTTTGAACTGCTTTCTAATTGTTCATCTTTGACAGTAAGTTAACCATAGGATCTCAGGCTCTAGCATTACTTTTTTTTGGTAAATTCTACATTTTCTTACACTTAGTATTTATATTTTTACATTTAACATTTATATATTTTTTACATTTAATATGTAGGCCTTTTACATTTCTTACATATAATTGTCACTAGCCTATGTATACTAACTTGGGTATTTTAAAACAACTGTGGACAGTAAATACCTAATAGCTATAAGTCCTAAGAATTACTTTTATTGGAGTATAGTTGCTTTACAGTACTGTGTCAGTTTCTGCTGTACAACAATGTGAGTCAGCTATACGCATCATATATACCCTGCCTCGTGAACCTCCCTCCTAGCCGCCCCCCATCCTACCCTCCTAGGTCATCGCAGAGAACCGAACTGAGCTCCCTGTGCAATTCAGCAGCTTCCCACTAGCTGTCTACATTACATGGTACTGATAAGGCAATCCCAATCTCCCAATCATCCCCCGTCCCTTCCACACCCACTCTTCCACTCTTGTGTCCACATTTCCATTCTCTGTGCCTGCATCTCTATTCTTGCCCTGCTAATAGGTTTATCTGTACCATTTCTTAGATTCCACATATATGTGTTCATGTATTTTTCTCTCTCAGTGGAGCTTAATGAAAAAGGAGAGGCGATGTGAAAAACAGACAGAGTGCTAAGAAGCAAGAGACCTGAATTCTGTGTTCCTGTCACCAGTTAAACTGTTCACTTGAGTGGTCACTTCACTATTCTACACTCTTCTTCTCTCTGAGAGGTGGGCTGGACCCAGGAAAAATCGAAGGTATCTGAAGTTTTATCACCAAACTGCCTGTTCTAATCACATCTGTGTTCTAAACACATCCATATCTGTGTTTCAATGTGTTTCAGACAAAAAAAAAAAAATAACAGATCTGAGTTTACCAATCCAGGGATAGTGTTATCCAAATACCATATTCTCACTGAGGCAGGTTCTCAATCTGACCCACACCCATGGCATGTTTGCCATTTGCTGTGCTGATTTTCCGTCTTTTTTTCCCTTTGCCCAAGTCTCTGAAAGACATTATGAGCTTAATCGTTGTCATAAAGGGAAGATGAAAGATTGAAGTCTCTCTGATTAGCATTTTGCATATTTTTTTTCCTTAGAATTTCAAGAACACATAAAACTCACTCACTCCCTATCAGCATTCCCCCTTGCCCCTTTAGTGGGCTGACATGTGATTTTCGGAAATCTGAAACCTGTTAGAGATCACAGATGCCAAGATCGGCATGATTGCTATAGTTTTGGCAGAATATGCTTTCTTAAGACAACAAAGGCAGTAAAAAAAAGAAAAGAAAGCTGTTTTTCTCCTTCTCTATTCTTTACCAAATGAAGAGAAAAAAAAAATGTGGATGCATGGCATTTAATAAGATTTTTAGACCGTCTTGGTTTAGACTATTTTTGTTCTCAGTTTTTACTCGAAATAGCATTTAGGCTTTTCATCTTGAGAACTGCAAGCTTATTCCTGTTACCAGCTTCCACTTAGGCACAAGCTTCATACTTTCTTTAATGTCTGTGAATCTCTTTAATAAAGCTGACCATGTAAGTGCCAGTAGTTGGCAGCAATAAAACTATGTTTCTGCCAATATGAACAAGTATATGACTAATTTGAACCTTAACCCTGGCCAAACCTCCTAGTCTTCATGCATTTAAGCTCCTAAAGAGACCCCCCCCCCCATAATCTACAAATGTATAGTTTTGTAAATAAGCATAGTAGATGGAAAAAAAAAAAGAGAGAGAGAGAGAGAAATGACATCTGACTTCAGGCTTGAGGAAAAGGAGACATTTGAGGCCTTCAAGACTGGATGTAATTTTAATGGATAGAATTGGGAGAGATGGAAGTGGAGAAGGAATATTAAAGGTGAAGAGATAAGAAAGGAATAGACATGGGAGAAGAGCCAGCAGGTCAGTTTTGTTACAATGTGTGCTAACACCAGAGAGGTGGCCTTGGCAAGGTGATCTGTAGTTAGACTGGAGAGGATGTAGGAGTGGAAAGTGGTCTGCACTTTCTCAGTGAACGATGGAGGGTGCCCCAAAGGGAGAAACAGGGACCACCCAGGACACTTACCAGGTTTGGGACACCATCCAGGTTGGCAAGAGTAGTCCCAGCCAGCTCCAGGAACCAGAGGTGGGGAATCTGTGGTGTGAGACCCAGAAGAGGGGCCCAAGATTAAGGGCAGAGCCTTGGGGGACACCGCAGGGAAGAAGCAGGAAGTTCCAAAGACAGCATACAAAGAGGGGAAGGCGGCACTGAAAACGATCGACATTCTAAGCCTGAGGACTAAGTCATCGGTTGCATCACGTGCCAGGCCCTGCCCTTCCCTTCTTAACATTGTTTTAGGCCATTTACTGGAGGAGGAAATGGCACCCCACTCCAGTACTCTTGCCTGGAAAATGCTATGGACGGAGGAGCCTGGTGGGCTGCAGCCCATGGGGTCGCACAGAGTCGGACATGACTGAAGTTAGCAGCAGCAGCAGGCCGTTTTCACCTCTGAGAACTTTCAGTGAAATGAAGTCAACTGCATGTGACTGTGGCAAATTATTTAACCTTTCTGTGCCTCCATTTTTTTTTTTTAATCTATGAAACAGGATGTTTATTTGTAAACAGGATAATGTTTTATCTGTAAAATGGGATAATGTTTATTATATGTTTATGAAAAGTATCGAGTTACTCTTTGTAAATCAGAACAGTACCTGGCACAGAGTCAGAGCTGTTTACGTAGCTGTTAAATACACAATGTCTTGTTCAGAATCCTCCTTCATACATAAACAGCACAGACAGGAGAGCTGAGGAATCTCACAGGTGACCACACCATTAAAGCCCCAAAGGCAACCAAACTACCTTATCCTTCTAGAAGCTCCTCTTCCTTCCCCTGGGAAAGGAGACAAGGGGAAATGGAATTTCACCCTGCTTTACATGTGAAGTCTTCATGTAAATTTGCGTCAGCTCTAATTCAAATTTTAGCTGATAGCCAAATTTGGAAGTGGACTATTTCTTCCCTTCCAAGGGTTTCTGCTGTTACAGCTCGCATCTCAAGATTTGCTGGGCTGTTTGTGTCTGCAGTGGGACACGGCAAGCTAAGACTTCTTCCCCCAAGCCCCACCGCGGCACTGACCCCATTGCACACCCTTCTATGTCGGTCTGCCCTTGTTAGATGGGGAGCTCCTTGCGATCTGGGGCTGCGTCATTTTCATCTTTCTATTCCTCAGCAGCAGTCAGCATGGGGTTTATACCAAGCATATATTTGACACACTGATAGAAAAAGCACGCAAGTGACGTGTGTGTACAAACACTTTCAAGGAGATGAACAACTAGTTTTCTTGTAAAAACCAGAAACAGTCTGTGTGAGAGTATCTGGCTGGGCCCTTCATGGGTGACACCAACTGAATCACCTGTTTTGTCTGAAGAATAAACTTTTAACCCCAGCCCAACATCATTGCCCAATGGAATGAGGTAAATGAAGCCATGTGGTCGAGCAGGCCTAACAAATAGCAGTCTCGTTTCTCCTGTTTCTTTAAACTCTTGAAGTTTCACATGACTGCAGACTGTTAGAATTATTTGGAATCTGTTTCCAAAGCCTTGCCTCTGCCCTTGTTGGAAATAAGTCCCATCCAGCTGCAATTCCTGCCACGTCACAGTATAGATGAAACACACGCAACTTTGTTTTCTATTAACGTAAAAAATCGGAGTCCTGGATCCCAAGCCAGCATCTGTAATATCGAAGGGAGTCAAAGCAGAAAAGACTTCGGAAATCAGCAGTTTCTTACTTTTCCTGACAAAGGTCTATAAACAGAGGTGGGGGAAGATAGCTGACCTACTTATCCATAGGGCTCAGTAGGTCACATTGCAAGGAATATGTAGATGATTGAGGAAATGAATTTTTAGTTCAGATACTCTATAAGGGATTTTCATCCAGGAATCAAAGTGTTAATATTAAGCTTTGTGGATTGTTGTTAAAATCCCCACCCTACTTTTCCTTAAAAAAAAATCGGTTTCTGCTATCTCATTCTCTCCTGGTTTTCCTCCAAATCTTTGGCTTCTTTTTCTAAACCTGTATCCTTTTCCTTCTAGCGTCCTATAAATGTTGATGATCTCCAGGAATCATACTGATATCTTTTTCTCTTCCTGCTCCCACTCCTTCTTCTCTTGTGAGCCAGCCACTCCCATGGCTTCACTGACCATTCTACTTTGATGGTTCCTAAAAGTCACTTTCCAGCCCAACACTAGCTTCCTGAGCCACACACACTTATGCACTGAAGAATACCTACCCTTGACTATCTTTGAAAAATGTCATATTCAGGGTACAACGAAAAGACCTTCAACATGGCATGGAATATGCCAGTAATTTGACCCTGGCTGCTCCCTGGGCTCCTGTTTCACCTCATTTCCTGCTCATCTCCCCCCAACCATTCATAAGAAACCAACTTGCATATCCTCACCGAGCATTTGAACTTGAATCACTCCTTAGTATCTATGTCCCTTCTGCCTGGAAGCCTCCTATGCCTGGTTAACCACTGCTCAACTTCCACCTGCAGCTCAGAGCTCCTCTCCCCCGATATCCCCCCAACTCTCAAGTCTGTGTCAGCGCCCCTCTAGTGTCTCACATGCTGTCCTAGACCAGCTCTGCTGTATCCCTGAGCCCAGTTCTATATTTGCTAGGGAGTGCACTTCCCCACATTAGAAACAGCTTATTGAGCTTTGTGTCTGCAGTGCTGACAGAGCTTAGATCCATTCCCAGCACATGGTAGGTTTTCAATTGTCGGCCGGCAAGTTAACAGAATGAAAGATGAATCTAAAAAGAAACCCAGACCCTTTTAAGCCAGGTTATTATTATTTTTACAACATTTTATTTTGACATAATTTACAGCTTACAGGAAAGTTGTAACATACTATTACAGAGAACTTCCATAGATCTCTTACCCAGATTCACAAATTGTTTATATTGCTTTATGATTCTCTCCATGTGTAACCAAACTGTTCCTAAACCATTTGGGAGTAGTTTGAAAACATCATGCCCCTTTACTTCTAAATACATTAATATGTATTTTCTCAAAGCAAAGATATTCTCTTATATAATCACAGTGAGGTTATCAAAATCAGGAATTCTAATGTTCAAATAACACTGTTATCTAAGTCATAGTCCATTTTCAAATTGTGCCCATAATGTCATTTGTTTATAGCTATTTTATAGCTACTATTTTCCCAATATTGTCTTTTATAGCTATTTTTTTTTCCTGATCCAATCCAAAATCAATACATTTTACTGTTATTTCTCCATCTCCTTTAATCTGGAGAGTTCTAGTTTCTGAGCCTTTCGTTTTGTTTTTGACCTTGACATTTTTGATGAATATATCCTAGTTTTTGTAATAGACTGTCCTTTAATCTGGGGTTTTCTGGTATTGCCTAATGATTAGATTTGGGTTATACAGTTTTGCAAAGAAGTGTTGCTACGTCTTCTCAGAAGATGCTATCAGCATCTTCTATCCCAGGATCGACCATGGTAGCTTTGATCACTTAGTTCAGGTGGTGTCTGTCAGTTTTCTCCATCTGAAGTTACTATTTTTCGCTTTATAATTAAGAACAATTAGGAAGGCTGGGACACTTTGAGCTAAATTAATATCCTGTCTGTTTTAAAACTTAGCTAGCAATTTTACTTTCCACTGATGATTTTCTAATATTGCCATTCTGCCTTTACTTGCATGACATTTAGCTATAAAGAAGAATGTTCTGTTTACCCCTCCTATTGAGGTGTTTTTCATTAATTTATTTGTAACAGTGTTGATTGGTTGACTCTGGCAATGTAGTAAGGTATAATCCACTGTATCATGACTTATTGTGATGTTCAAGTTGTCCCGACCTGCTCAATGGGAGTCCCTTCCTTTGGACTGGTCCTTTTGTCCCTTGGACATCCCCCCAGTATTCGCCGCACCCTTCTTTACTGTCAACTACCAGAAGATTTTCTAGAGGAAGCTATTTTCCCTTGTGTAACCTGGGAATTAACCAGGTGTTTTTTTTTGGTTATCAAAAATAATCTTTATTGAAGCATAATTTAGATACATTCATATATACAGTATATACAACTTCATTCAGTAATTTTGACTATATGGTCCAGCTGCCATAACCATAACCCTTCCATCACCTCGAACTTTCCTCTGCCTCGTTGCTATTAGTCTTCTCCTCTTCTCAGTACCTAGCACCAACTGATCTGCTTTCTCTCACTGCAGATTCATCATTTATTGAATTTTAAGTAAATAGTATCATACAGTGCCCACTATTTTATATCTAGCTTCTTTCACTCAGCAAAATGCTTTTGAGATTTATCCATGGTGTTTTCTGCACCACCTGTCAGTCACCTAGGTCGCAAAACTTTCTACTTTTTTCTAAAGGTGTTCTATTTATCACTGTTATGTTTGTAACCATGATATATTAAATTAATAATTATACATGGCATTAGGATCTTTTCCTTCCATTTAATTTCCAACTGTTCCAGTATCATTTATTGAAAAGGTTATTCTTTCTCCATTAAATTATCTTAGCAATTTTGTCAAAAATCACCTATATATGTCTATGTCTGTACCTGGACTCTCTATTTTGTCCTATATTGCCTTTGTCTCACTTTTTTTAAATCAGTAATTCCATCCTCTTAAAATGAGTTAGAAAATACTCTGTAGCTGGCAGAATTCACCAGTGAAATCACTTGAGCTTGGAAATATTTTGATGGGGAAGTTTTGAACTATGACATCAATTTATTTATTGATTATAGGACTATTTAGGTTATTTATTGCTTTTAAGTAAGCTCTGACTATTAGTATATTTTTAAAAATTATTTCTTTCCTTTTAAGTTGTCACATTTAGTGACATAAGTTTTTTCAAGTATTCCTTTCTTATCCTTTTAATTAAATTTATAGAATCATTAGTGATGTTCTCTTCTCATTCTTGATACAGGTAATTTGTGTCTTCTAAATTTTTTCAATCTGTATAGAAATGAATCAAGTTTATTAATTTTATTGACTTTTCAAAGAACCAGCTTTTCATGGTTTCTACTTCAATTAATCAATTCTTTATTACTTCCATCCTTCTGCTTATTTTACATTTAATTTACATTTTAGTTTCTGGAAGTGAAATCTTAAATCAATTTTGTTTTTCCTTTTCTAATAAAATTATTTAATCCTATAAATCCCTTTCTAAATACTTCTTTAGCTATATCCCACAAATTTTGATACACTGGCCTTTTATTGTTAGTTATAAATTCTCTGCGACTGACTTTCAACCCATGAGTTGTTTAGAAATGTTTTGCTTAATTTTCAAATATTTGGGGATTTTTTTCATACATTTTTCTGCTAGCAATTTCTACTAAATTCCACTGTAGTTTACAGAATATACTCTGTACAATTTAACTCCTCTTCAATTTGTTGAGATTTGGTTTATGAATCAGCATATGATCTATCTTCATGAATGTTCCATGTGTACTAGAAAATAATGTGTGTTTTTCTTTTTCAGGGTGGAGTATTCCATAAATGACTGGTCAAATTGTTTCATAGTTTTGTTCAAGTCTTCCATTGCCTGACTTAATTTTTCTTTGTTTTATGAAATCACTTAGAAAAGAATGTTGAATTTCAACTATAATTAGGATCTATTTGTGTTTTCAGTAGTTTCAGATTCTGGTTCATGAAATTTAATGTTCCTTCATTATGTGTACATAAATTTAAGATTATTTCTTCCTGATGTATTGACCTGTTTGTTATTTTGAAATGTCCCCATTTATCCTTGGTAATATTTCCTGTTCTGAAGTTTATTGTCTAATACTGACATAGCCATCTTTCTATGATACTTCCATATGCACTGTAGTTGGCTTACTCCCCAAAATTTAGCTTGCATTTGTCATCATACAGCTGGTCCCTTTTACCCATTTGCCCCCACCCGACTCCACCACTCTCTCCTCTCTAGCAACACTACCCTGTCCTGTCTGCTTGTTATACCATATTTTCTTCATCCATTGATGGACACTAAGGTTGTTTTCACCTCTAGGCTATTTTAATTTGTCTGCATTTCTGAAAGAAATTTTTTTCTTGATATAAAATTTAAGGTTGAAATAGTTTATAAAAGCTGTTCCATTATCTTCTCACCTGTACATTTTCTAAGGAGAAGCCCTGTAATTCTTCTATGTAATTCATTATTGGATTCATTTGACTTGGTTATCAAGAATAGTCATGGAGAACAGCTCAGAAATGGATGATGGCTTCATTTCTGAAACAACATAGTAAATTTAGAAGAGAGTGGAAATTGGCTTATGAGGCTGGAGGCAGTGGAGTGGTTGAAATATACAATGATTTCTTTCAGCTGCAGCTTCAAACCCTAAAAATTCTCTCCCTAAGGACCAGTCTTTTCATTTAGTAATGGACTATTAGTATATATAATAAGAATAAGCTATATGTGATACCAAGAGAAACAGCTTATGTTGATGCTTCCAAATAGACACTGGAGAATTACTAAAGAAAGAAAAAAAAGGCTAAAAATGAGCAAAATGAATACAGTATTATAAAGCGAAACAAACTAAAAAAATAAAAAGTAAAAAAAGTAAAGCTAATTTTTATCAGTTATGAGAATGACTTATACATAATAATTTATATGCATGTATGTACATAAAATTAATATTTTTGAGAATTCAGTTTGCAGTCAGCTCTTTTCATGACTGCTTATCCTTCCACTGCCTACATTCTGAGGTTTTATATTTCATACAAATATTAAAACAATATGGGAAAATAATGTGTCTGCCTTCAAAAAAACAGTTTGGTGAATATAATGGCTCTTCTTTTGTGATAAATATGTTTTTCCCAGTAGCCATTCTCACTAAAGTAGTTTAAATCCAGGTAGCTTAAGGCAATGGTCCTCAGACTTCAGTGTATGTAACAATTACCTAGAGAATTTGTTTTAAATGCAGATTTCCTGCCCCTTGCCAAACATGCTGACTCAGTAAGAGTAAAACCCAAGAGCAAGTGGCACAAGTACCCTTTTGAAGACTTATACAGGTAATCTGGAGAATACACTTTGAGAAACACTTTTGAGTCTGAACTCACCAAAGAGTATATGCAGAGATTCAAGAGATAAGCTTTTTTTTTTTTTTTTTTTTGCCACTCATTTCTTTCCTCTAAAAGGAATTTGAAAGCAGGATTTGAGGAAAATATTTAAGTAAAGTTTAGGTGAAGTCGCTCAGTCGTGTCTGACTCTTTGCGACCCCGTGGACTGTAACCTACTAGGCTTCTCCACCCATGGGATTCTCCAGGCAAGAATACTGGAGTGGATTGCCATTTCCTTCTTCAGGGGATCTTCCCGACCCAGGGATTGAACCCAGGTCTCCTGCTCTGGAGGCAGACGCTTTAACCTCTCAGCCACCAGGGGTTAGTTTTGTCATTTTTTTTTTTTTCATCTTTTACTCAGTGTAGTGTTGCAGATGATTGTTACATCAGCGACTGGATGAGGTATCAGACTTTTTATGTACATTATCTTTGAGGCAGGTAATATTGTCTCATTTTTGCCAATTACGACCAAGAAATGCGAAGTGACTTGTCCAAGGTTACACAGCTAATAAATGTGAGAGCTGGAATTCAACTTGGGGCTATGTAGTCTAAACCCCATGTCCTTTCTGCAGCCTCTGCCTACCCCTCCTCATCCTTCCTCTGTGCTATTTCCAGAGACTGCAAGCTTAGGAGTAAATAAAATATTTAGAAAGTTTCTTATTCTTATCTTGGAAAATGTATATTGTTGAAATAAATGAAACCAAGAAAAATAAATGTTCCAAAGAAAAACAGCCATAAGAAGGAAAGAAAGCTTTATAAAACCGACCAGAATATAGTGATTAATACTTTTCTACCCATACTTATTAACTGGTTTGATCTTCTTGCTGCCCAAGGGACTTCCAAGAGTCTTCTCCAGCACCACAATTCAAAATCATCAGTTCTTTGGTGCTTAGCCTTCTTTGTGGTCCAACTCTAACATCCATACATGACTACTAGAAAACCCATAGCTTTGACTATATGGACTTCTGTTGGCAAAGTGATGCAAACCAGTTAATACTAAAGGAAATCAACCCTGAATATTCATTGGAAGGACTGACAATGAAGCTGAAGCTCCAATACTTTGGCCACCTGATGAGAAGAGCTGTTGGAAAGATCCTGATGCTGGGAAAGATTGAGGACAGGAGGAGAAGGAGATGATAGAGGATGAGCTGGTTGGATGGCATCACTGACTCAATGGACATGAGTTTGAGCAAACTCTGGGGTGTAGACACGGAAGCCTGGCATGCTAGTCTTTGGGGTTGCAAAGTGTCAGACACAGCTTAGTGACTGAACAACAGCAACCCATACATGTTACTCCATATTGATGTTTACTGTACAACATATCTTTTTTTTCCCACTAGAAAGTAAATTTCTCTACTTCAAAGTACATGTCTTATTTATCTCTGTTACTAGCTACCACTGACAAGTTACATTGACAAGTTGCCTTGTGGTAGATGACAATAGTGACAAGAAACGTCTATAAATGTCACTGTTTATATGGACTAAGAGATATGGTTGAGGATGTTGTTCACTATGACTTAGTGAACATATTCTCTAAATGATATTCCCCAAAAAAACAATTTTTTTCCCCAAATTGAAGTATCAGGAAATTTTTTGCTTTGCCTCAGAAATTTGTATGCTCTCTTCTTATGGACAGTATAAATCATATAACTTTAAGAATTTATTTTTAGTATTGCTTTGGTTTCCAGAAATTCAAGAGCCAAATTTGTGGCTCAGCTAAATTATTTCTGTTCTAGATTACCACTGATTTTGGCCTTATAATCTATTTTATATATTTCCATTTTATTCTTTATTTTCTATTCAAATTTTTGTATTCTTATAGGTTATCTCAAATATTTTGTGAAACAAATTATAAATTGAAGTCCCAGTGCCTAGCTTTGTTACTTAAGACTATACCAGCTTTTCTAACAGATAACCTCTCAAATCTTGACACAGTATAATTATACTTTTCATATTAATTTCCTTGGCTTAGTAGCTTTCCACATGGTTATTCAGGGTCCAAGGCTCTTTTTGCCTTCTGGACCCTCCCCTTCCTCCTCCAGGATTTTACAGACATTGCGATTCAACCAGTATGGGATGATGAGACTGGAAGAAGGTACCTCCACTTCATTTATGTTTTATTGTGAAGAACTGGAAGCTAGTTTCCATCTATGCCAGGTGTGCCAGAAATCTAAGAGCTAGAAATTCTGAATGTGCAGCAGCCTTCCAGCACCTACCTGTATTCAAAGGAGGCAGAACACAAGTCTGTGCTGATCACTCAACTAACCCCGCTCTCAACTTAAAAGATGTCCCAAAATATTTGTTGGATGATTTAATGCGATATTTCCATACTTAGAAAATCCTTATTTGGCAAAAGAGCTATTCTGTGTATACATTCCCCGTGGACCTTGCATTATTTACATGTAATCAACATGTATTAATACATAATACTTACATGGTCATGCCTGTGAATCAAGTTTCTTACATAAAACATACTAAATGTCAAGTATCCTGTGTGACCTCAAACTGCCAATCAAAGTTTTTTGGTCCTGGTCCTGGTCACGTAAGCCAGCAGAAGGTGTTTGTTAATGACTGGCCTCCAGCTTCTTAATGGAGAACTACGGCCAGTAGGCTGAGCAGATGGCTGGATGCAGTGAGGGAGGTTGGACTACATGGACCATGAACACAGTTGTCAGAGTGGTAACAGGAGGTCTACCAAAGGCATCTTGATTCCTTCTAATCTTGCTAACTAACACAATGGGGTAGAGGACCTGAAGCTGATCATCAAAGTCAGACCAAAAAGCATCAAATTATTACATGAGAAGGACCAACAGTCCTTGTTCTCACCAGGGCTGCAACAACAGCAAAGTTAATTCTCCAAAATGTCAGACCTTTATATTTTAGGTCAGGTTCTGCGTATCCTGAAAAACAAGTTTTCTAATTTTGTTATCAGGATCTTCAACACTTTCTTTCTTTCTTTTTTTTTTTTTTAATCAACACTTTCTTATACTTCCCTCAACATAGTCTTCTTCTCACACTAGGTCCTGCTTTTTCTTAAAAGTTATAGTGGTTTAAAAGGAAGAAAAAACTATCAAAATAACACATCCTACTTTGGTTCCTTCAGTATTCCTTTAGAAACCTAGAAACTGTATCTTATCCTGGTTTATTTCACAATTGCTGCTCTCAAGTCTCTGCTCCTATCTAAGGAGAAATACATAAATTTTCTTTGAGAGTGTTCTCCAGCTATAACTGATATTAATATAATCATGATTTCACTTGCACTGGATATGATTTCATAGCTCACAAAACAGTTGCACATATTAGTGACATGTTATTTCACTATATCCTTACAATAATCTTATAAAATAGGATTATTTCCATTTTAACAGATGAGGGAACTGGGTTAGTTTGCCCAAACACATTGTAAGTAATAGAATGACCATACATCCCAGTTTCCCCAAGACAGTCTTATTTTATGCCTGTCATCCTAGCATATTAACAGCAGCCCCTCTCACTCGCAAAGCATCCCAGTTTTGACAACAGTCAATTATTGCCAGTGGTGAATTCAGGACTAGATCATAGTTCCTTTGACACAAAATCATAGTATACTGCTCTTTTCATAATATCAAGTTGTTTCCAATTGTAACCAAACATCAACTTCAAGGGAGTGGGGATCACAACACTCCCTCTCTTCTGGGTTACTAGAAATTTATAGAGCAGAATGTATAGTCAGAGTAGTATAGAACCATGATTCTCCCTTTCTAAGAACTGGGTAAAAGTAAGCAAATTGGGATCAAGAATGAAGGCTGTTCTTCCTTTAACCTCAAGGTAAGCTCCAACAGTCATCCTGAGTTTGGAAATCATGTCAGTTCAGTTTACAACTAAGTTGAAGGAAAATGCAGAGATTTTCCCCAGACTCATGGATCCATTGTTATTATTCAACCCAGGTCATTTTCCGCAGAGCTATGTCAACTGCTAGTCTCATATTCTATCATCCACCGAGAAGGTCCATTAGTGACACAGTTTCTTCATTGTTCCCGATACCTTTGGGTAAGGCCAGAGTGCAATGTATTTTTCTTTTCTCAAACATTTAGTCATAGTATGCAATTTAATGTCAATTAATAACCAGGTCATTTGCTGCCTGGAGGGCTTCACTGGTGGCCCAGAAGGTAAAGAATATGCCTGCAATGAGGGAGACCCAGTTCAATCCCTGGGTCAGGATGATCCCTTGGAGAAGGGACTGGCAACCCACTCCAGGATTCTTGCCTGGAAAATCCCATGTACAGAGGAGACTGGGAGACTACAGTATAGTATAGGGTTGCAGAGAGTCAGACACAACTAAGCAACTAACACTTTCACTTTCATTTGCTGCCACATGTAAGAAAGAACGCAGCTACCTGAGAATAAATGTGAAGATCAGACTGTAACAGTCTGGAAGCTGAGCCCAGGGAGAGATGAGACAAGCAGAAGAAATGTGTTCTACCTTGCAACGTGTTTTCCTTTCATTTCTTTGTGCTCGTCACTGGTTAAATGCCTCACAGCCCAGTTCCTCCCTCCATCTGCATACCTTCAGGAGGAAGTGGCTCCCCATGAAGCAGGGAAAGAGAGCATCTTAAGCAAATGGCAATAAAAAGCCATTTCACAAAGCCAGAATAGACTTCTGTCTGAAGGAAATGGCAGCACCGCAGGTTTTTATGAAAAGTACCTTTGTTCCAACAGTTTTTCAAGAACAAAAATGTATCTTCACACTTTTGTCATTATATTTATGAACTGTAAATCTCATTTTATGGAAACACTCCAGGATTTCAAACTCCTAAATCAACCTGGTAAATCTCCAACCTCAGGAGTTCAATTCAAGGAGAACCCCTTCAAAGATACTGACATTTTATAGGGAACTTCAGGAAAAACAAACAATGAGAGTTTTCAATGTACTTTTTTTTTTTGTTACCCTAAAGCCTTGTCTTGGGAGACAGCTAACATGTAGACAGAATAAAGACTGCTGTGAGATTGCATTTTTTGAGCCCCAGGTCAATATGACTTAAACAATAACAGTAAAAGGGTCTCTCGGGAAATTTGGTCTGGGGCCCCTAACAAACCACCATTGTTTCCTTAGAGAACTATTTTACTTTTATATCAGGGTATCATGATGTTGGATATACAAGTAAACTTTTGAAAGGGAGAAAAATGACTCTTTAGAAAATCCAACTGCGATTGCAAAGCACTTTATAAATATTGCAAGCTTGAGGTTTCACCTCTCTTACAATATTTCCCATTCTCTGCTGGACACAGTCCTATTATAGTGGTTGTATCTCCACAAACTGTATGCCAACCTCTACTAATGACGCCATTTCAACACACCCAGCCTCACCAATGTTTAGCCAGCTGGTAGCCCGCGTCAGCCAATCCAAATATTTCATTGTTGGATGAAATAGTTTCACAGGCAACCGCAGGTCTTGGGCATGTGAGTTTTATTAAGGCTTATTCCACAGAGTCGGACAAAACAGAACACAGAACAGTTTGCCCTGAATTGCTGAGTGAGACTCTTTGCAAACAATTTCCACCCACTCACTGAACAACGTCCAAAAAGTTATGGTCCTCACAGAATTTTGAGTTATGGAGGTATGTAGAAATGTTTAGGGTCTCAAGAGCCATTCAAAATCCTGTCTTTGTCTGGTAATGGGAAGGCCTTATTTCATTAAGTGCTTAACAGAGGTGGAGGCAAGTGTCTGTTAATCCCTGAAATAAAAAGGATACATAGAAACTATATAATGAAATGTCTTTCTCTCTCCAATGTACAGTGGTGGCGATGCCAAGAAGTAATGCTCTATTTCTGCAAGTCTATACCAAGCTTATTTAATGACATTGTCAGCAGTATGTCCTATACTCATTCCTACATGGATAATTTTATGTGCTCTTGAGTGGAAGACTCCCCTTTCCTAGGCCACTATGGAAACACATTGCTTCCCACAGCTTGTGCTTCTCCATGCTGTCATAACCACTTTGGGGAATGTCTTTATCAGCCACTAGAGACTCAGTGCTGGAAAAAGAATTCCCAGGATGTCCTTAGGTCTACTTACCAAGAGGGCTTCAATGTGCTCAGTGGCGTCGCCAACACATTTAAAAAGTCAGACACGTTTCCCAATTCCTTTGGAAAGGGAGTGAAGAATGTTACAAGGAAACTGGGCTTAGACTCAGGCAATTCAGGCTCAAAAAGATCACAGACCGCAAGAAAATGAAACATCAGTGTCAGCCAAGAGGGGAACAGTCACAGTAAGGATGCTCAAACGATAAAATTGGTTAAGAAGAATCAGTGAGATATTGGCTACACAGAGGAACTGGGGCCAAGGGTCAACCATAGGAGACTCAGTGAGATATTGGCTACACAGAGGAACTGGGGCCAAGGGTCAACCATAGGAGACTGGTTCCCCGTGCTGCTACTGACCTGTGTGTGATGTGTCTGGGCAGCCTTAGCAGAGTTTAGCATCCTCCATACCCAGTCAAGGTGATGTCTCAGATTTGAAATCATCTATTAATGGGGACATAGTCTACTTTTCTTTGATTTATGTGATTATGAATCTTGTCCCTTCATTCTAAATTATAATCACTTTAAGGTCACAAACTATTCAAAATATGGCCTTTGGACCCACATAAATACTGCATATGCTGAAGGAAACAGAAAGTGAAAGGAAGTAAAAGTTGCTCAGATCTTGCCCAACTCTTTGTGACCCCATGGACTGTAGCCCACCAGGCTCCTCTGTCTATGGGATTTCCCAGGCAAGAATACTAGAGTGGGTTGTCATTCCCTTCTCTGGAGGATCTTTCTGCAGCAGGGATCGAACCTGGGTCTCCTGCATTGAGGGCAGATTCTTTACTCTCTGAGCCACCAGGGAAATCCTACCCCAAAGGATTAAGTTCTATGAGGGCAGATGCTCTGAGAGATTTTCTGCATACTGTTCAATATCAAATACCTGGCATAGAATGTTTAGTGCCCTTTTTTGGGGAATATGCAAGAAACTCCAATACTTTGGCCACCTGATGCGAAGAGCTGACTCATCTGAAAAGACCCTGATGCTGGGAAAGATTGAAGGCAGGAGGAGAAGGGGATGACAGTGGTGATGCCATCCAACCATCTCAATGGACATGAGTTTGGGTAAACTCCGGGAGTTGGTGATGGACAGGGAGGCCTGGCATGCTACAGCCCAGAGGGTTGCAGAGTCGGACACGACTGAGCAACTGAACTTAACTGAACTGAAGATTTTTCAAATGAATTCATGACTATTAATATATATTTGACCACATTTATATACTTCTACCTGGGCTTTAACGTATTAATACATGCACATCCATTTTCTCATTTAGTAGTGGGAACCTCTCTTCTAAAACTGATTCAGCAATTTGTCCTTTATTGCATAACAACCATGTAAAAATGCTACACATGCTTTCCATCTTTCTTCATCCCCTTCACCTTGCTTTCTCTTTCTTTTGATGGCTAGTCTCTTTTCACATAGAAAAGAATTTTGGCTAGACAAATTTTAAAAAGTCCAATACCTTATGAGGACATTTGTGGGGTTTTTGTAAAGAAAAATTTGTAAAATTTTAATTATTTACTTTGCTATTGTTCAGCCACTAAGTCATGTCTGAGTCTTTGTGACCCCATGGACTGCAGCACACTAGGCTTCCTTGTCCTTCACCATCTCCTGGAGCTTGCTCAAACTCATGTCCATTGAGTCAGTGATGCCATCCAAACATCTCATCCTGTCATCCCCTTCTCCTGCCTTCAATCATTCCCAGGGTCAGGGTCTTTTCCAGTGAGTCAACTCTTCACATCAGGTGGCCAAATATTAGAGTTTCAGCTTCAGCATCAGTCCTTCCAATGAATATTCAGGGTTGATAGTCTTTAGGATTGACTGGTTTGATCTCTCACTGTCCAAGTGACTCTCAAGAGTCTTCTCCAGCACCACAACCTGATAGCTTATCTCAACATAATTATAGATTCACCTGCAGTTTTAATGGTAGAGAGATCCTCTGTACACTATTCCTAGCTCTTCCTACCCCTGTCACCATAAGACCACCACCTTGCAAAACTATAGTACAGGATCACAACTGGATACTGGAACTGATAATGCTCAATATTCTGAACATGTCCGTCAATTCCTCCTATGGTACTTTTACAGCCACATCCGCTTCCCTCAAGCCCCACTCCCTCCTTAAACTCTGGCAAGCACTAATTTGTTTTCCATGTCTATGTTCTGTCCTTTCATTTCTGCTCTATAAGTAAAACTATACAAAGTGTAAAACTTTTGAAGGTAGGCTTTTTCACAGTATAATTCTCTGAAGGTTCACCCAGGGTACTTCTTGTATCAACAGTTTGTTCAGAGTTCTCTTACTGACCAGTATTCCATGGTATATATTTGCCACAGCTTTCCTATCTATTCAGCCATTGAAGGACATCTGAGTTGTTTCAGTTTGGGGCTGTTATGAATAAGCTGGTGTAAACACTTGTGTACAGGTTTTTGTGTGAATGTTAAGTCTTTATTTCTCTGGTATAAACATCCAACAGGGCAAAGGACAACTATTGGACTGTATGGTAGTTGCACATTTATTTAGCACTTGCCAAGCTGTTATTCTGAATGGCTGAATCATTTTACTTTCCCATCAGCAAGGTACAAATGATTCGGTTTCTCCACATTCTTGCCAGCTTGTAGAATTATCAGTATTTATTGTAGCCATTCTGATAGATGCGTAGAGAGCGCTTACTGGTTTCTTTTTAAATTAGTAAAGACTTTTACAAAAGCAGTTTTAGGTTCACAGCAAAATTAACTGCAACATCTGGCATTCCCGCATGCCCACGCTCCCTACACATACACAGCTTCCTCTGTTATAGCAACCACATCACATCGGTGTATTTATTGTAACTGAAGATCCTACACTGAAAACATCATTATCACCTGAACACCTCTTGCTGGTGTACAGTCTATGATTTTGACAAATGTATAATGACATGTCTCCTCTACTAGAGAATCGTACGAAATAATTTCACTGCCATAAATATCCTCTGTGCCCCACCTTTTCACTCCTTTCTTTCTCTAACCCTTGGCAACCAATAATCCTCTTACTGCCTCCACAGTTTTGCCTTTTCTAGACTGTCATACAATTGGAATGATAGTGTACGTAGCCTTTTCAGTTTGGCTTCTTTCACTTAGAAATATACATTTTAAGTTTCCTCCATGTCCTTATATGGCTTGATAGTCTTTTTTTAGCACTGAGGAATAGTCTGTTATCTAGATGTACTCAGTTTATTTATCCACTCACCTACTGAAGGACTTCTTGCTTGCTTCCAAGTTTTGGCAATTACAGATAAAGTTGCTATAAATATTTATGTGAGGTTTCTGTGTGGATATAAGTTTTTAATGCATTTTGGAAAATACCAGTGAGTGAGATTGCTGGATCATATGGTAAGAAACTGCCCATTGTCTTCCAAAGCGGCTATATACCATTTTGTATTTCCATCAGCAATGATGAGGGTTCCTGTTGTTTCACATCCTCACCAGCATTTGTTTGTCATTGGTTTGGATTTGGGCCATTCTAAGAGGTATGTAGCGGTATCTCATGATTACTTTATTTATTTTTTTAATGTTTTTATTTATTTATTTATTCATTATTACTTTAACTTGAATTTCCTTATGATATATGACATGGAGCATCTTTTCATATGCTTATTTGCCATCTATATAGCTCCTCTGGTGAGGTGTCTGTTAAGGGGTTTTGCACCTTTATTTAAACCTGGTTGTCTGTTTTCTTGTTGTTGAATTTAAAGAGTTTTAGGTACACTCTGGATAAAAATCCTTCATCAGGTATATCTCTTGAAAATATTTTCCTCCAGTCTGCAGCTTATTTTCTCATTCCCTGACAGTGTCTTTAACAGAGCAGACTTTAATTTGTTAAATCTAGCTTATCAATGCTTTCTTTCATGGATCATGTTTTCGGTATTGTGTCTAAAGTGTCATTGTGTGCGTGTGTGCTCGGTGCTACAACTGTGTCCAACTCTGCGATTCCATGGACTGTAGCCTCTAGGTTCCTCTGTTCATGGGATTCTCCAGGCAAGAATACCGGAGTGGGTTGCCATGCCCTCCTCCAGGGGATCTTCCCAACCCAGGGATCGAACTCACGTCTCCTGTGTTGCAAGTAAATCCCTCACCCACTGAGCCAGCAGGGAAGCCCAAGATGTCATTGCCATATGCCATATCATCTAGCTTTTCTCCTATATTAACCTCTGGGAGTTTTATAGGTTCCGATAAAACCCCAGCAGTTTATATACTCTGATAGCACAGTTTCTCCTGAGGATAGGCCTTGTTAAGAACAGAATACTCTGGCTATTACAAAATGGTGACTTTTCCCCTTTTCCTGCCAGGAACATGCAGAGCTCTTTCTCTGGTATTCACTGTGAAAACACGGTAGTAGAGTTCCGGGAAGTAAAATGCACAAAAGTGCTGGAGCCCTCCTCTAACTGAGTCACCCGGGAGTTTTTAACTCTCACACTTGTCCACACTGAGCTCCAGCAATTTATGAATCACAGTTCAGGATTTCCTACACAGGAACTGACTCCCAGGCAGATTTCTGCTCATGGATACCTGTGTCAATCAGTTCCTCTCTGTATCTGCCTGTCTGTCTCTCCAGTATTGGGGACTGCAATTTTCCCTGTGATCTCACTTCTCTGGCCGATCTAACGGGACTTGCTGATTTTTCAGTTTGTTCAACTTTTTACCTCTTATTAGGAGGAAAAGACGTCTAAGCTCCTTTTATGCCAGATCAAAAACCAGAAGTCTCTCATTGTGGATTTAATTTGCATTTTCTTAATGGCTAATGAGAAGACTCTTGAGAGTCCCTTGGACAGCAAAGAGAGCAAAACAGTCAATCGTAGAGGAAATCAACCCTAAACATTCGTTGAAAGGACTGATCCTAAAGCTGAAGCTTCAATACTTTGGCCACCTGATGCGAAGAGCCTGCTCATTAGAAAATAGCCTGATGCTGGGAAAGATTGAAGGGAAAAGAAGAAGCGGGCAGCAGAGGATGAGATGATTACTTAGTATCATAGACTGAATGGATGTGAATTTAAGCAAACTCCAGGAGATAGTGGAGGGCAGAGGAGCCTGGCACACTACAGTCCATGAGGTCTCAAAGAGTTGGACATGACTTACTGACTGCCCAATAATAATGATGCTGAGCATCTTTTCATGTGCTCAGGTCATTTAAAAACACATTAATTTTTCATGACAACTAACCTTTCTAACTCAAAAGAATAACTGCATTCTCAAAAAAATTTCACCTGAAGAGATTAGACCACTCGGATCTATAGTCATGTGTCTGCTGGAAAGACAACCCATGCCGTTTACTCACTGAATGCTTCTTGTCAGCAAGAATGACATCTTCTGTAAGCACAATGCTGTTTATGGAGCTGCATTATTCCTTGAATAAATGACTGACAGCTCAGCAACAGAATTCTCGGTGGGAAAAAGCACCGCTGTCTTATTTTATGGAAGCAACAGACATCCAAAGGCCAACCAGTGAAAGGCGGAGCTAGGGAAACTCCGTTTTAAATTTCTAAAATCTCCCATAAAGTCTAGATTTGTAAGCCACATCGTGGTATGGTTTATTGTTACATGTATCAGGCCATTGCCAGGGAAACAAGAGCTTCAACTACTACAGATTTTAAAAGCTACAAAATTGTTGTGTGAGGGAAGAGATTTCCCTGTTATAGCCTCAGCCTTACACAGAGCTCTCATAGTGTGTATAAAGCCAATGTGGCCAAAACCACATCTAATTACAACCCAGTAGTTCCCGATTCTAATGATCTATTTCCCATTTTACCTGGACTTCCCAAATTCACATTTTAATAGTGAATTTTCAAGTGTGTGGTATTCTCTGACAGTTTGAAATTGTTTAGATACTGTTGTTGTTGCTTTGGGATTAGTTTTGGCTAATGGAGACCACACAAACACACACACATACACGCTTGAATCTAACAACACAAGATAGATCCAATCACTCTTTGGAGCTCAGGAATGATAGGCTGTTTTACCAGACACACAGAAGTCAAACTAACCCATATACATATAAGTGAAGTCGCTCAGTCGTGTCCGAATCTTTGTGACCCCGTGGACTGTAGCCCACCAGGCTCCTCTGTCCATGGGATTCTCCAGGCAAGAATACTGGAGTGGGTTGTCATTTCCTTCTCCAGGGGATCTTCCCAACCTAGGGATCGAACCTGTGTCTCCTGCATTGTAGGCAGATGCTTTATCCCCTGACCCACCAGGGAATCCCAACATAATGCAGGGTCAAATCAGAAGCAGCAGGAAAGCCAAGAGATGTAAACAGTTGCAACTGTCCTCTCCAATCCTGAGGAAACTGTTGAGATCTCTAGTGGAACAATCTGTTGTTTATCCACGTTAGTCACTCGTGTCCTCCTGCGCACACATTATCCAATACAGGGAACGCATGTGGTTCCCTTGCCAGTTTATTTTTCATTTGTGACTCACCAACATGTTTGGTCCTTCTTTATCTACTAGAATTCTACCCTGTTTGATTTTTTTCATTTTTGAAGATGTTGAGGAAAAAATAAGCTTATAAAAATGAGGAGTAGATTTTAGAAAGAAAAGATGTAAGAATAATTGTAAAATATGATAGTAATTTTAAGTAAGGACTCTTGTAGAATTCTAATTTTCTAGAGGAGTGTAAACAGAAAAGTTAACATCACCTGAGACTAAATGGGGTGGCAGGAACTCAAGTTGGCAATCTAACATATATTCTTCCCTTCTTTTTTCCTTACAGGTTTATTTCCCTGCCTCCTCACAGATGAAGGTGGCAAATGAGATATAACTAGAAATGATTGAGTGGCCTTTTTCATAAAGCATTTTTGCCAGGAAGTGAAAATGATCTCCATGTCTCCAGCATCCACATTGGACTCAGAGGAGAAAACAAAGAGCATCTTTGACATTTGCACCAAGATATCCAAGAGGTGTCAAACCAAGCCAACAAATACCTACCAGAACATTTAGGAAAAATAAACTTCTCTGTGATGAAGACACGTTTGTTTGAATATTCTGTTATTAGTATTAGAACATAACCCTTTTTGATACCATTGGTAATGGAAAAAATTCAAAACCCATTGGCTGAATTTGAAGAGAAAGTTTAACTGCTATTTGAAAGCAATCCACACTTATCCTCATTGGAGAAGAGTATTTCTAATGTGTGAATATATAATAAAGATGCTACATGCTGACATATACGAATCTTGAAATAGAAATAAGAATAAAGTTAAGACTGAAAAAAAACTTAATGGGAGATTCCTAAGAAGTCTCTAGAATGATGAACTGACTTGTTGATTTGACCAACTAGAAACGGCCATCTGAAGTCACATATGTAACTTCTAGGAGCTCAAATTAAAGTTATTCATGATGAAAGTAACATCAACCAAAAGAAATTAAAATGTATAAAATTCACAGTGTTTATGAAATAGTCTTCATTGATCATTCTAACAAATGAAAGTATCACTTATATTTTTAAAAAGGAATCTCAAAAGTGATTCTTTGAACTTCCATGGTAACTGGTAATTACTGAGAAATTATCTTTGCAATGTCTTTCATTGTGTTAGCTATGTCTTCTGTTGGGATTATGTAGTTTGTTTAAAGTACAAAAACTAAATCATTATGTTGAGCATTTACCATAAAAGTCAAAACTTTTATTCCGTTTTCTGGATATAATGGGAAGAGAGAAAGAAAATAATTTGGTTTATGAAATTCTGCACTTCAACCTTCCAGGCCACTATTTACCTTGCTGGACAATTTTCTTATTAGCCTTTAAAGCTTTTAATACAAGATAAAATAAGCTACAAAATTAGTTTCAGCCCCCCTCCCAAAAAAAAATTCTCCCATAGCCACATGGAAGTCAAAGATAATTTCCTATGGATAACATTTTCAATGGACCCTTTGCTTTTTCATGTGATTCTTTAAAAAATGTTAAATCTAGTCAGACAACTTTGCCCTTTAATTACTATTAGTGTTTGTGTCGAAGTATGAAATTTAGGCTAAATTATTAGCAGCTAATCCTCTGAGCTAGATACCATCTCTGTAATGAAATACAGTTTATGCAACAAAGGTTTTGCTTTTGAGAAGAGAGAAGCTTATAATTCTAATTATTCTCGTTAATAATAACTACTCTACATCATACATGTACTGTACCCCAAGGACTCTATTAAGGACTTTACTTTAAAAATTCTAATTTCAACATGCCCAAAGCTAAGTACTATTTTTATCATCCCATCTGACTGCCAAAGCAGGCAAGAGAGGCCAGAGAGACTCTGTATTTTCCTGAAGTCACATGGTTAGTAGAATGTCAGAGAGGCACCTAAATGCGGGCTGTCTGATTCCAAACCCATGAACTAATCACTATACACTATTGCTTAAGACTTTGAGGAGTCATGTATTATAATGGAAAATAAGTTTAATGTTTCTGCAAATGAACATCAAAACTCAGATGAATGAAAATAAAAATTTATGGCTTTACCTCTTCAATAAGTGGTGCTGGGAAAACTGGACAGCTACGTGTAAAAGAATGAAATTAGAACACTTCTTAACACTATACACAAAAATAAACTCTGAATGGATTAAAGACCTAAATGTAATATAAGAAACTATAAAATTCCTAGGAAAAACACTCTTTGACATATATCACAGCAAGATTCTCTATGACCCACTTCCTAGAGTAATAGAAATAAAAACAAAAATAAACAAATGGGACTTAATTAAACTTAAAAGCTTTTGCACAGCAAAGGAAACTATAAACAAGGTGAAAAGACCACCTTCAGAATGGGAGAAAATAACAGCAAATGAAACAGCTGACAAAGGATTAATTTCCAAAATAAACAAGCAACTCATGCAGCTCAGTACCTGAGAAACAAACAACCCAACCAAAAAGTGGACAGAAGACGTAAACAGACATTTCTCCAAAGAAGACACTGCTACTGCTACTGCTACTGCTAAGTCGCTTCAGTCGTGTCCGACTCTGTGCGACCCCACAGATGGCAGCCCACCAGGCTCCGCCGTCCCTGGAATTCTCCAGGCAAGAACACTGGAGTGGGTTGCCGTTTCCTTCTCCAATGCATTAAAGTGAAAAGTAAAAGTGAAGTCGCTCAGTCGTGCCCGACTCTTATCGACCCGATGGACTGCAGCCCACCAGGCTCCTTCGTCCATGGGATTTTCCAGGCAAGAGTGCTGGAGTGCGGTGCCATTGCCTTCTCCAAAAGACACAGGGATGGCTAATGCGCACATGAAAGGATGCTCAACATCGCTCATTATCAGAGAAATGCAGATCAAAACCACAATGAGGTATCACCTCACACCAGTCAGAATGGCCATCATCAAAAAATCGACAAACAATAAATGCGGGAGAGGGTGTGGAGAAAAAGGAACCCTGTTGCACTGTTGGTGGGAATGCAAGTTGATACAACGATGGAGAACAGTATGGAGATTCCTTAAAAAAACTAGGAATAAAACTACCATATGGCCCAATAATCCCACTACTGGGTATATACCTTGAAAATAATATAATTGAAAAAGACACACATGTACCTGAATGTTCATTGCAGCACTATTTACAATAGCTAGGACATGGAAGCAACCTAGATGTCCATCAACAGATGAGGGATAAAGAAGTTCTGGTACATATACACAATGGAATATTACTCAGGCTTAAAAAGGAATTTGACTCAGTTCTAATTAAGTAGTTGAACCTAGAGCCTATTATACAGAGTGAAGTTAAGTCAGAAAGAGAAAAATATATTATATACTAATGCGTGTGTGTGTGTGTGTGTGTGTGTGTGTGTGTGTGTGTATAATGGCTCAATTGGTAAAGAATTCACCTGCAATAGAGGAGAACCAGTTTGATCCCTGGGTCAGAAAGATCCCCTGGAGAAAGGAATGGCTATCCACTCCAGTATGATATATGGCAGAAACCAACACAATATTGTAAAGCAATTATCCTTCAATTAAAAATAAATTAATGTAAAAAAAATTTATGGCTTTAGACTAAAGGATGACTGAAAAATTGGTTTGCATTTTGAGGTCATATTGAATGAGCCAGGACTTTCCTCGACTTATGGAGAAAACTCAGCTTGTTTTATCACTGATGAGTGACAGTGTCTACCTTGAAGAGATAATATACACAAGATGTAGACATTAGATTTCTCAGGAATTTTAGCCTTAAGTAAACTAGCTCCTCCCCCCCTTCCTTTATCTCTTTCCTCAATATAAGCCATCTTAAAATACACTAAGACTACATTTTTTCATCTTCTGTCACATGGCAATTCTCACATCCAAAAATTGAAATAAAAATCAATTCTTAATTGCTTTTCTCCTTGATCATTTTAAATTGCTTTGCAGCACTCTGACACACTAATTTATCCACTCCACAGACCATGAGCATATAAGATTACAATAAGATCTTATTGAACAAAAGATGCTATGTAGAGACTGCTGGACAGCTAGCCCGGTTCATGTACTAAGTCACTTAATNTGTGTCTCCTGCATTGTAGGCAGATGCTTTATCCCCTGACCCACCAGGGAATCCCAACATAATGCAGGGTCAAATCAGAAGCAGCAGGAAAGCCAAGAGATGTAAACAGTTGCAACTGTCCTCTCCAATCCTGAGGAAACTGTTGAGATCTCTAGTGGAACAATCTGTTGTTTATCCACGTTAGTCACTCGTGTCCTCCTGCGCACACATTATCCAATACAGGGAACGCATGTGGTTCCCTTGCCAGTTTATTTTTCATTTGTGACTCACCAACATGTTTGGTCCTTCTTTATCTACTAGAATTCTACCCTGTTTGATTTTTTTCATTTTTGAAGATGTTGAGGAAAAAATAAGCTTATAAAAATGAGGAGTAGATTTTAGAAAGAAAAGATGTAAGAATAATTGTAAAATATGATAGTAATTTTAAGTAAGGACTCTTGTAGAATTCTAATTTTCTAGAGGAGTGTAAACAGAAAAGTTAACATCACCTGAGACTAAATGGGGTGGCAGGAACTCAAGTTGGCAATCTAACATATATTCTTCCCTTCTTTTTTCCTTACAGGTTTATTTCCCTGCCTCCTCACAGATGAAGGTGGCAAATGAGATATAACTAGAAATGATTGAGTGGCCTTTTTCATAAAGCATTTTTGCCAGGAAGTGAAAATGATCTCCATGTCTCCAGCATCCACATTGGACTCAGAGGAGAAAACAAAGAGCATCTTTGACATTTGCACCAAGATATCCAAGAGGTGTCAAACCAAGCCAACAAATACCTACCAGAACATTTAGGAAAAATAAACTTCTCTGTGATGAAGACACGTTTGTTTGAATATTCTGTTATTAGTATTAGAACATAACCCTTTTTGATACCATTGGTAATGGAAAAAATTCAAAACCCATTGGCTGAATTTGAAGAGAAAGTTTAACTGCTATTTGAAAGCAATCCACACTTATCCTCATTGGAGAAGAGTATTTCTAATGTGTGAATATATAATAAAGATGCTACATGCTGACATATACGAATCTTGAAATAGAAATAAGAATAAAGTTAAGACTGAAAAAAAACTTAATGGGAGATTCCTAAGAAGTCTCTAGAATGATGAACTGACTTGTTGATTTGACCAACTAGAAACGGCCATCTGAAGTCACATATGTAACTTCTAGGAGCTCAAATTAAAGTTATTCATGATGAAAGTAACATCAACCAAAAGAAATTAAAATGTATAAAATTCACAGTGTTTATGAAATAGTCTTCATTGATCATTCTAACAAATGAAAGTATCACTTATATTTTTAAAAAGGAATCTCAAAAGTGATTCTTTGAACTTCCATGGTAACTGGTAATTACTGAGAAATTATCTTTGCAATGTCTTTCATTGTGTTAGCTATGTCTTCTGTTGGGATTATGTAGTTTGTTTAAAGTACAAAAACTAAATCATTATGTTGAGCATTTACCATAAAAGTCAAAACTTTTATTCCGTTTTCTGGATATAATGGGAAGAGAGAAAGAAAATAATTTGGTTTATGAAATTCTGCACTTCAACCTTCCAGGCCACTATTTACCTTGCTGGACAATTTTCTTATTAGCCTTTAAAGCTTTTAATACAAGATAAAATAAGCTACAAAATTAGTTTCAGCCCCCCTCCCAAAAAAAAATTCTCCCATAGCCACATGGAAGTCAAAGATAATTTCCTATGGATAACATTTTCAATGGACCCTTTGCTTTTTCATGTGATTCTTTAAAAAATGTTAAATCTAGTCAGACAACTTTGCCCTTTAATTACTATTAGTGTTTGTGTCGAAGTATGAAATTTAGGCTAAATTATTAGCAGCTAATCCTCTGAGCTAGATACCATCTCTGTAATGAAATACAGTTTATGCAACAAAGGTTTTGCTTTTGAGAAGAGAGAAGCTTATAATTCTAATTATTCTCGTTAATAATAACTACTCTACATCATACATGTACTGTACCCCAAGGACTCTATTAAGGACTTTACTTTAAAAATTCTAATTTCAACATGCCCAAAGCTAAGTACTATTTTTATCATCCCATCTGACTGCCAAAGCAGGCAAGAGAGGCCAGAGAGACTCTGTATTTTCCTGAAGTCACATGGTTAGTAGAATGTCAGAGAGGCACCTAAATGCGGGCTGTCTGATTCCAAACCCATGAACTAATCACTATACACTATTGCTTAAGACTTTGAGGAGTCATGTATTATAATGGAAAATAAGTTTAATGTTTCTGCAAATGAACATCAAAACTCAGATGAATGAAAATAAAAATTTATGGCTTTACCTCTTCAATAAGTGGTGCTGGGAAAACTGGACAGCTACGTGTAAAAGAATGAAATTAGAACACTTCTTAACACTATACACAAAAATAAACTCTGAATGGATTAAAGACCTAAATGTAATATAAGAAACTATAAAATTCCTAGGAAAAACACTCTTTGACATATATCACAGCAAGATTCTCTATGACCCACTTCCTAGAGTAATAGAAATAAAAACAAAAATAAACAAATGGGACTTAATTAAACTTAAAAGCTTTTGCACAGCAAAGGAAACTATAAACAAGGTGAAAAGACCACCTTCAGAATGGGAGAAAATAACAGCAAATGAAACAGCTGACAAAGGATTAATTTCCAAAATAAACAAGCAACTCATGCAGCTCAGTACCTGAGAAACAAACAACCCAACCAAAAAGTGGACAGAAGACGTAAACAGACATTTCTCCAAAGAAGACACTGCTACTGCTACTGCTACTGCTAAGTCGCTTCAGTCGTGTCCGACTCTGTGCGACCCCACAGATGGCAGCCCACCAGGCTCCGCCGTCCCTGGAATTCTCCAGGCAAGAACACTGGAGTGGGTTGCCGTTTCCTTCTCCAATGCATTAAAGTGAAAAGTAAAAGTGAAGTCGCTCAGTCGTGCCCGACTCTTATCGACCCGATGGACTGCAGCCCACCAGGCTCCTTCGTCCATGGGATTTTCCAGGCAAGAGTGCTGGAGTGCGGTGCCATTGCCTTCTCCAAAAGACACAGGGATGGCTAATGCGCACATGAAAGGATGCTCAACATCGCTCATTATCAGAGAAATGCAGATCAAAACCACAATGAGGTATCACCTCACACCAGTCAGAATGGCCATCATCAAAAAATCGACAAACAATAAATGCGGGAGAGGGTGTGGAGAAAAAGGAACCCTGTTGCACTGTTGGTGGGAATGCAAGTTGATACAACGATGGAGAACAGTATGGAGATTCCTTAAAAAAACTAGGAATAAAACTACCATATGGCCCAATAATCCCACTACTGGGTATATACCTTGAAAATAATATAATTGAAAAAGACACACATGTACCTGAATGTTCATTGCAGCACTATTTACAATAGCTAGGACATGGAAGCAACCTAGATGTCCATCAACAGATGAGGGATAAAGAAGTTCTGGTACATATACACAATGGAATATTACTCAGGCTTAAAAAGGAATTTGACTCAGTTCTAATTAAGTAGTTGAACCTAGAGCCTATTATACAGAGTGAAGTTAAGTCAGAAAGAGAAAAATATATTATATACTAATGCGTGTGTGTGTGTGTGTGTGTGTGTGTGTGTGTGTGTGTATAATGGCTCAATTGGTAAAGAATTCACCTGCAATAGAGGAGAACCAGTTTGATCCCTGGGTCAGAAAGATCCCCTGGAGAAAGGAATGGCTATCCACTCCAGTATGATATATGGCAGAAACCAACACAATATTGTAAAGCAATTATCCTTCAATTAAAAATAAATTAATGTAAAAAAAATTTATGGCTTTAGACTAAAGGATGACTGAAAAATTGGTTNATAGAGGAGAACCAGTTTGATCCCTGGGTCAGAAAGATCCCCTGGAGAAAGGAATGGCTATCCACTCCAGTATGATATATGGCAGAAACCAACACAATATTGTAAAGCAATTATCCTTCAATTAAAAATAAATTAATGTAAAAAAAATTTATGGCTTTAGACTAAAGGATGACTGAAAAATTGGTTTGCATTTTGAGGTCATATTGAATGAGCCAGGACTTTCCTCGACTTATGGAGAAAACTCAGCTTGTTTTATCACTGATGAGTGACAGTGTCTACCTTGAAGAGATAATATACACAAGATGTAGACATTAGATTTCTCAGGAATTTTAGCCTTAAGTAAACTAGCTCCTCCCCCCCTTCCTTTATCTCTTTCCTCAATATAAGCCATCTTAAAATACACTAAGACTACATTTTTTCATCTTCTGTCACATGGCAATTCTCACATCCAAAAATTGAAATAAAAATCAATTCTTAATTGCTTTTCTCCTTGATCATTTTAAATTGCTTTGCAGCACTCTGACACACTAATTTATCCACTCCACAGACCATGAGCATATAAGATTACAATAAGATCTTATTGAACAAAAGATGCTATGTAGAGACTGCTGGACAGCTAGCCCGGTTCATGTACTAAGTCACTTAATCTCTGTAACCCTCAGTTTTCTTACCTATAAAGTGAAGTCATTGGACTGCATTAATTCTATCCCCCACCCCCAGAAATAAGATTCTATAGTCTCTGAAGTGTCACTTAAACTTTCGGTGTGGGTTAGAAAAAAGGTTTTATCACACACTTTTCTCAACTTGGGCAGTCTATCACCACCCCTCCTCATGATGCCTCCTGTAACAATGCCCTTCCTACTCCTTCAGACAACCATCGCCCAACCATCTTGTGCCTAAGATCAGCTCCAGAGCAAGACTTGCCTGTGGTTTGGTGCCCTGGGCAGCACCAAGACTAGATGTAATTGACCAAAGGCATTTTGAAGGTGTCAGTAACGATGAGTCAGGGTGAAGCTTAAGGAGTAGAATGCATCAGACCTGTAGTGGGTTATTTACAGTCAACAAGCACATTTCCTTACACAACTGAAGCCAACAGGCAAGAGTGTGAGCAAGGAGGGTTAGGATGTGAAATCAGGTACCTTGATGCTGCAGGAGTATGTTTACCTCTGAGGACTCAGAGGAGAACCATATCACTGAATTTCCATGGAGAAAAAGAATCCAACTCACATGATGAAGGAGACTTTCATTAGACACATTTAGAGAGGTATAGGCAACCCACTCCAGTGTTCTTGCCTGGAGAATCCCAGGGATGGCAGAGCCTGGTGGGCTTCCTTCTATGAGGTCGCATAGAGTTGGACACGACTGAAGTGACTTAGCAGCAGCAGCAGGTTGGGTGAAGAGAGACCAAGAACTACGTTGCAATCTCTCAGGAACTAGCAACACAGGGAGGAGTTATCATGCCTAGACCTGAAGGGACAGGAGACACAGGAGCACTGAGAAGCCCAGTGAGAGAAAGTGCCAGGGAGCAGGGCCCATAGTAGTGGGGAGGTGCACTCAATGCCAGAAAACAGCCCAAAGCTGGCAGATGTACAAGGGAAATGCCCTGTCCTCTGTTGCGCTGCCTTCATACCTCCTGTCAGTGCCTGTCATTGACCAAGGCTTCCCAAATGGCACTACTAGTAAAGAACCTGCCTGCCAATGCAGGAGATGTGAGAGATGCGGTTTTGATCCCTGGGTCAGGAAGATCCCCTGGAGGAGTGCATGGCACCCCACTCCAGTACTTTTGTCTGGAGAATCCCATGGAAAAAAGAGCCTGTCTGGTTACAGTCCGTGAGGTTGCAAAGAGTCAGACACAATTAAAGTGACTTAGCACAGCACATTCATCAAGAAGCCCTGGTAATACAGTGCTTAGATGAGAGGTCAGTGTCTTGCAGCTCAAAGTAGGGCAGGGAACAGCAGGGAATGGATCTGTCTCATGCAGAGGATTAGTGGGCAAAAAAAACAGCATGGGTACTAAGCTTTTCCAACATCAGTTTTAGTACAATTGGACTATTTTCCATTCCTAGTGGAGAGCTGAGTATAAAGAAATGAAAGTATGATTTAGTAGATAGTCCATTTTTCTTCCAGTGATTTTTTTCTAGGCAGACAGTTTCCTTTTGATTCATTTTCATTTTGACTTTTCACTTTTGTTGGCACTTAGATAGTAATGAAGAGTTGCTCCATTTCCCTCTAATTCTTGCTTTGTCTTGATTGATACTTCTCCACATTAGGGCCTTGTCAAACACTGTCTAGCACCAGCACCACTCTGCTAAAGCTCAGCATATAAAACAAAGTAGACTGACCTGTGCCCTAATATTCTGAGATGTTCTAAAAGTTAATAATTCTGATTTTTAGATTAAGGAAAAGTGAATTCGGTGTAGGAGAATATGTATTTAACATTAAGTGTGGGCACTATTTTGGGGTTCTATTTGTTGTCCCTGAAGTATTTGTCATGCCTTGAGAAGAAAAGGTAATTAAAACATGGAGACGCTATTTCCCAGTGAACCACTACATAGACTGTATTGCTCTTTCTAAGCACGATGTTTTGGATTACTCTAAAATATGACATTGAAGTGTGAACAGATTAAGAAAAAAACTGAAAGAAGAAGAAGAAAACTGAGTCCAGTGTATGCCAAATTTGGGCAGTTCATAAACCCAGTAGAGCTTGCTGCTAAAGTATAGCTCGGCAAACCCGCTCATGGTCTGAGCTGCAAGCTGGGCTGTTTTCTATCTCTTTGTATCCTTTAAGATTCTGGGATTGAACCAGAGATGTCAGCTTGGTTTAGTGAAACAGAATCCAGCTCCTTCTTTGATGCATTCAGTTTCTTAGGGGAAAATTAACTATAATTTAAACTATATATATTTACACACACACATATGCATGTGTGTGTGTATATATGTGTGTGTGTGTATATAAAGTTTTTAAAGGAAAAGAAACTCTCAGGGTATAGTGAGACTTTAAAGTCACTCTTGGATCATATAGTAGACTTACTTGGTTTTATATTTTACCATTATTTCCTCCTTTGCTCTCTTACCATGTAAACTAATTTACAGGAATTTGGAATTTCGGATAAGTAATCCAATGACAAAGACAATTTGAAAAGAGAGAAAAATATTTAGTCCGTTTAATTTATAATTTTGTTACTTGGGCTTCTTTGTATTACTCAAGCTAAATGTTTCCTAACATAGTAGTCCAGGAAGACATACAAACTTATAAGCACACATACAAACATATGAGTGTCAGCTTTATAATTGTTGAGGAAACATTCAGAATAAATATAGAATTCCTGTGTTTATCATTCAGAAGGAGAGAGATAAAAGATTTAAAATACCATGGGAAAGGGCTATAATGTATACATATCCATGGAGGTCTGAGGATGAAGCCTGGGAAGTCACAGTCTTCACTGAGATAACACATTTGAGGAAGGGCTTTAAAAGATAAATAGAAGTTTGTTTAGTAAACAGGGGAGAAAAGACATTCCAGACGGGAGGGAATGGCATCTTTAGGAAATAGTTTTGCTCTCCAGATCGGGGTCTTTGCAGAGGAATGATGAGAGATAAGATCAGGGTAGGTAGAAGCCAGAACAGGTAGTGTGTTGTGTGCCTGGCTGAGGAGGCTGATATTTCTCTCTTAAATAATGTTTAAACAACTGTGATATATTTTAACTATATATTTGTCTTGATTACATGAGTGATTCAGAATTTACAAAAATTTCAAAATTTTCAGAAGAGCCGAGGAAAAGGTGAAAATCCGCAGGATCATAACCTCCACTGCTTGTACATTAGTATCTTCAGAGTTTTTCAGTGCTGAGGACTGAGCTAAATCACACCCGATTTCTGACTTACGGAAATGGAGATAACAAATGGTGCAGTTTCAGGCACTAAATTTGGGAGTCATTTGTAGATAGCCATACAGAACTCTGCATATAAGATAATCTGATAATCACAATTGTATGATCACTCACCTAGAGCCAGACATCCTGGAATGTGAAGTCAAGTGGGCCTTAGGAAGCATCACTACAAACAAAGCTAGTGGAGGTGATGGAACGCCAGTTGAGCTATTTCAAATCCTAAAAGATGATGCTATGAAAGTGCTGCACCCAATATGCCAGCAAACTTGGAAAACTCAGCAGTGGCCACAGGACTGGAAAAGGTCAGTTTTCAATCCAATCTCTAAGAAAGGCAATGCTAAAGAATGCTCAAACTACCACACAATTGCACTCATCTCACACGCTAGCAAAGTAATGCTCAAAATTCTCCAAGCCAGGCTTCAATAATACGTGAACCGTGAAGTTCCAGATGTTCAAGCTGGTTTTAGAAAAGGCAGAGGAACCAGAGATCAAATTGCCAACAGCTGCTGGATCGTGGAAAAAGTAAAAGAGTTCCAGAAAAAAAACATCTATTTCTGCTTTAATGACTATGCCAAAGCCTTTGACTGTGTGGATCACAAAAAACTGTGGAAAATTCTGAAAGAGATGGGAATACCAGACCACCTTAACCTGCCTCTTGAGAAATCTGTATCCAGATAAGGAAGCAACAATTATAACTGGACATGGAACAACAGACTGGTTCCAAATAGGAAAAGGAGTACATCAAGGCTGTATATTGTCACCCTGCTTATTTATCTTATATGCAGAGTACATCATGAGAAACGCTGGACTGGATGAAGCACAAGCTGGAATCAAGATTGACAGGAGAAATATAAATCACCTCAGATATGCAGATGACACCACCCTTATGGCAGAAACCAAAGAACTAAAGAGCCTCTTGATGAAAGTGAAAGAGGAGAGTGAAAAAGTTGGCTTAAAGCTCAACATTCACAAAACTAAGATCATGACATCTGGTTCCATCACTTCATGGCAAATAAACAGAGAAATAGTGGAAACAGTGGCTGACTTTATTTTTGGGGGACTCCAAAATCACTGCAGATGGTGATTGCAGCCATGAAATAAAAAACGCTTACTCCTTGGAAGAATAGTTATGACCAATCTAGACAGCATATTAAAAAGCAGAGACATTATTTTGCCAACAAATGTCCATCTAGTCAAGGCTATGATTTTTCTAGTAGTCATGTATGGGTGTGAGAGTTGGACTATAAAGAAAGCTGAGCACTGAAGAATTGATGCTTTTGAACTGTGGTGTTGGAGAAGACTCTTGAGAGTCCCTTGGACTGCAAGGAGATCCAACCAGTCCATCCTAAAGGAAATCAGTCTTGAATGTCTATTGGAAGGACTGATGCTGAACCTGAAACTCCAATACTTTGGTCACCTGATGTGAAAAGCTGACTCATTTGAAAAAACCCTCAATGGACATAGGTTTGGGTAAACTCCGGGAGTTGGTGATGGACAAGGAGGGCTGGCTTGCTGCAGTCCATGGGGTCGCAAAGAGTCAGACACGACTGAGCGACTGAACTGAACTGATATAGAACTCTAACATACACTTCTACTTCCTGCCTATTATTTTCACTGCAAGCCTTGATTCCCCCTGTGGCTGTGGCAGCTGGCTTCTCACAGGGATAAACTGACAGCACCTCCCCTGAGCTGTCCTGTTTATTTTGGACTGTGGGCCCCAAACCTCTGACACTACAGGTACAAGACTCCCGTGGGAACTTGCTCACCATTACACAGGTACAACCCTGTGTTGCTGAGTCACTCAGTCTCGTCCAACTCTTTGCCACCCTATGAAATGCAACACGCTAGGCTTCCCTGTCCTTCACCATTTTCTGGGGTTTGCTCAAAGTTATGTCCATGTCCATTGAGTTAGTGATGTCATCCAACCATCTCACCCTCTGTCATCCCCTTCTCCTCCTGCCTTCAATATTTCCCAGCATCAGGGTCTTTTCCAATGAGTTGGCTTTTCACATTAGGTGCCAAGGTATTGGAGTTTCCACTTCAGCATCAGTTCTTCCAATGAATATTCAGGGCTGATCTCCTTTAGAATGGACTGGATGAATCTCCTTGCAGTCCAAGGGACTCTCAAAAGTCTTTTCCAATATCACAGTTCAAAAGCATCAATTCTTTGGCATTNTTTCACATTAGGTGCCAAGGTATTGGAGTTTCCACTTCAGCATCAGTTCTTCCAATGAATATTCAGGGCTGATCTCCTTTAGAATGGACTGGATGAATCTCCTTGCAGTCCAAGGGACTCTCAAAAGTCTTTTCCAATATCACAGTTCAAAAGCATCAATTCTTTGGCATTCAGCCTTCTTTATGGTCCAACTCTCACAACCATACATGGAAAAACCATAGCTTTGACTAGATGGACCTTTGTTGGCAAAGTCATGTCTCTGTTTTTTAATATGCTGTCTAGGTTTGTCATAGCTTTTCTTCCAAGGAGCAAGCGTCTTTTAATTTCACAGCTGCAGTCACCATCCACAGGGATTTTGGAGCCCAAGAAAATAAAGTCTACAGCGCTGTATAGGAGAGGAAATATAATTTTCCCAGCAGTCCTCTAGGNCTGTCTAGGTTTGTCATAGCTTTTCTTCCAAGGAGCAAGCGTCTTTTAATTTCACAGCTGCAGTCACCATCCACAGGGATTTTGGAGCCCAAGAAAATAAAGTCTACAGCGCTGTATAGGAGAGGAAATATAATTTTCCCAGCAGTCCTCTAGGTTCTGTCACTGAGGCCTCACCCTACCCTCCACTGCCCACAGTAAAAGACAGATTAACAGGAAAAAAGAAAAAGATAATGTGGATTATGGATACCCCACAAAGATACGAGACTCCAAATGAGTAAGGCTTATATGAGTTAAGGAGGATAGGATCTAGGCGTTCAAGTGGGGAAGGCGATTCATGCAAAGGTGAAAAGAGGCAAAGTTTGATAACCAAAGTTTCCCTGTCCAGCAGGTAAGTCTCTCAGGGGAAAAAGTGACCTCTGGTAATATATCCCTTCCTGGTATAGGTCCCTATTCTAATGTAAATTTCCCTTTTAAAAGGTGTATTACTACTCTTGTTTACAGAGCTTTTCTTGGGTCTGCAATTTCTCAAATTAATCAGCTCAAAGTTTCCTTATGCCAAAGAGGCCTATTTTGGGAATGGTCAGTTCTGCTATTTTCATCTAGAAGGAAAGGGGATCAGTCCTTAAGGCGCAACTCTAAGCCCGTGTAGGACAGGAGCCTGTCGAGTCATCTTCCCTCCACTGCTGCACAGAGGACGGTTCTGCCAGTCTACACTGACTCTCGGAGGCCCCAGGCCATCAAGCACCAGGTGATCACAGTGGTAACCAAGTCAGTTAGGCATCCTCCATTGGCTTTCCCTCCCACGCACTAACCTCTTCCAAGAGAGAAATGATTTTCCACTGCCTGCACTGACGTTCTTGTCTCAGGCTCTGTTTTTGGTTGGGGAGTGGGAATGCAAGCTAAGGTACTTTGTCTTCTCTTGGCACGGTGTTACTAGGTCAAGGACTCACTAAATATTGATGGTTCTGTTTCTCATAGATTGAACAGGCAAATGTCTACAAGATCCCAGTAAACATATACTTTTCTTTGGCTTTTTATTACACACATCTCTTGCCTTTTTTTCCACAGCTTTTTTACCTCACAGGCACAAAACCTACTCAGTCCCACACTCTGCTACAACAGCACATAACACTGTTACAACTCAGATATACTGTCTTNCAAGATCCCAGTAAACATATACTTTTCTTTGGCTTTTTATTACACACATCTCTTGCCTTTTTTTCCACAGCTTTTTTACCTCACAGGCACAAAACCTACTCAGTCCCACACTCTGCTACAACAGCACATAACACTGTTACAACTCAGATATACTGTCTTCCTGGATCAAAATGTTTTGGCCCAACTTGAAAGGTTAGCAGTCCATCTGCCTGTCATGCACAGCAACTGAGAACCCCTAGCAAATATATTTAAGTTAATTTCATAGTGTGGGTTTGACTCCTAGTTAATTCTTTTGCTATTTTTACAGAAATATGAGTAAAAGAACATCTCTGATTACTGCTAGAATCATATCTGGACAACTGCATGTAAACTCCAGTATACCTAGTCCAACTCAGATAGCTTCCAAAACGTCAGTGGTTCCTGTACAGTTTGTATAATGCCTGAAAACCCTCTGCAGAAGTAAGAGCCAATCCCAGATCCTAGCCCCATGGTCTGTGCCCCAGAATCCAGACAATATTTTTTGCAAAAGTTTTCTGTGTCTCTGTGTGTAAGAGAGAGCATTTTACAACTGACCTTTCAAGAAATGCCACAGATCTGTTTTTTAAGAAAAATGCAATGCCTCCCTTAGCATTTCCTAATTTAGAAAGAAAATTAGTTTTTATTTAAAATCATTGGCAAAATTTCCAAGAACAATAAAAGACTCCTAAATAAAATGTATTTATTCTTGGATTACATAGCTCCCTTCCTGATCTCATGCTGAGATAAAACTTTTAATTCTCTCTCTCAACCCTGCTTAGTTTTTATCCCCTAAAGCAAGTTGATTGGCTCTCAGCTCTACTCAGTTTTTTATCCCAAGACTAATGAGGAATGAAAGCAGAAGGGAGAATTGGAGAGATTTTCCAAACTAGTCTAAAGAGACTATTGAAATTTCCTTTGGTTCTCTCAGGGCAACTTGGGGGCTTCTAAAGAATTTAAGTATAAATAAGCAGTTTTCACATAGCAACAACTTTGCTGTGGAAACTAAATGAATCGCACAACAGCTTGTGGTCTTGTATAAATTTGTTTTTTTCTTATCTTTCTTTGTCCTTTGTCTAAAACAGCAAATTCGTTCTTAAAGGGCCAGATACTAAATATGGCTTGTGAGCCATACAGTCTTTGTCACAACTGCTCAGATTGAAAATAGCTGGAAACAATATGCAAACAAATGAGTGTGGCTCTGTTCTAATAAAACTTTATTTATAAAAAGAGGCCAGCCTTCCAACTACATTTTCCCAACACATGGTCTAGAACAAGAAATTTATTCTATAGGGTGAAGTTATTGTTTTGTTTCTATGCCATCCTTTCATCCCCAGTGACCCAACCACTTATATTTTAGTTTATTAAAACATATTGAAAGAGGAGAGAGATCTTTGTGGTGCATGTGTAAATAAGCATATAACTTCGAAAAATTGCCAGAACATGAAACTCAACTGGAAATAATAAGGAGCTGTTTACACTGATGGATCATCCAAGTTCAGCTTCACAGTGTGTCTGCTGTCCTTTGGAAGTTCAAGAAAAATGCTGCTCCTCATAATGGACAGGGGTGTCAAACACAGAAATAAAAATGCAAATGGAGCACTGGCTCATGCGGATAATGGCTAAATAAAACTACTTCTAAAATAAGTATCTCCTTGACCGAAATAGATATGTTCCAGTCTCTCAGAAATCAGTATGCTGTAATCCATTCCAGAATACATAGCACGGCCTGGTATGTCTGACGTGACATCAACAGGCTGGGGTAACATTCAATATTTCTTCCCTCTCTGCCTTATCTAAGGTTTTGTAAAAGATCTTTATTTACAGTGATGTGAATCTCTGAAATCATAAGTAGAAAGTGCTATACAAAATTTTCTCAGGAGAATATTCATAAGGTGGCTCAGTGGTAAAGAATCTGCCTGGCACTGCAAGAGAGGTGGGTTCGATCCCTGGGTTTGCGCAGATCTCCTGGAGGAGGAAATGGCAACTCACTCGAGTATGCTTGCCTGGGAAATCCCATGGACAGAGGAGCCTGCTGGGCGACAGTTCACGGGGTCACCAGAGTCAGACACGACTCNGGCACTGCAAGAGAGGTGGGTTCGATCCCTGGGTTTGCGCAGATCTCCTGGAGGAGGAAATGGCAACTCACTCGAGTATGCTTGCCTGGGAAATCCCATGGACAGAGGAGCCTGCTGGGCGACAGTTCACGGGGTCACCAGAGTCAGACACGACTCAGTGACTAAACAGCAACACACCAGTCAACAGCTTTTCAGAGACTCTCCATGATTGCAAAGTACAAAAAGTCACATCATTAATGAGCAAGTGAGAAAAAAAGTAAACTGTTCACTAAACCCGAATTTTAGTCCACGGTACGACTGGAAAGGCAGCAGAAAAACCCAAGTAAAAATATTCTCACCATTGAACCTCAAATGTCACTATGACTTGATAAATGTGTGTTCATTATTACACTTTATTTCAGTTCCATCTTTAAAATGTATTTTATTTTAGAACATTTTTAAAATATGGAATGTGCTTTTAGCAAATAAAAATATTTGCTAAATCATTCAGTTAAATTTTATTTTTGTATGGGGTATATTTATACTAAAAGGTTAATCATTGTTTATCTTAAATTCAAATTTAACTGGGTGTTTTATATTTTATCTGGTGAAACTAGCTGGAAGCAGTATTACTCACAGCATTCCAATGAAAAGGAGATAAACTACTTCAAATTCATGACATTTTTTGGACATATCATAAAACTGAAGTCGCAGAACAAATAACTTGTTCAAAAATTCAAGAGAAACAGGCACCTACTGGGAGAGAGGAGACATAAGCATTCACTAACCCAGGTTAAAAGCAACCACACACCAGTAAAGCTTCAGCTAAAATAACTGATGAACTGTTGATACCAGGATAGGACTGGGCGGACAGCATGAAGCAATTAGGAACCATAGAAATTGGAATAGTTTATATGCTCAGTTCTTTTTTCCCTCTATAACCCCCACTGGATGCTCCCAAACAAAAAGAAAGTACCTTGAAAAATATCAATTTTAATGCAAACTTGAAAAGGAGAAGAACAGCCACATGGGAGAAGCAGCACACCTTGTCTATTTCTCCAATCTCTCTACAGAACAAAAGCCTTAATCTTTGGGGAAGTGGGCAATAACAATGATGATGTCCTTAGGACACATGAAAACTTGCAGTGGAAGGGGGGAAACAGAAGACAAAAGGTTAGTCCTATGTTATGGGCAGGAATATACACTGGACCCCAAATTACAACCAGGACAGGGGTAGGAAAATTGAGAAGGACATATTTCTAAGATCCTCCCAAGATTGGAATTTAGTCATAGCAACTGAGAATGTTCCATTCCACTGTCCTCCACCACCAAGGAAAAAGTTCAGATAACAAGTAACAAGAAGACTGTGGTGAAATGGACATCAGAGGGGCAAGAATATACAAAGAAACCTTCCTGAGGCAAAGCAGAAAGGGAAGACACAGTGCAGGGCCAAACTGACACTGTAACTCTCGGATTAAACACAAGGCATCCACATTTGCAGCCTGTGGGCCAGGGAAGGTAACCATAGCAACAGCAAACTTCAAACCCAACCTAACTGAACAGAACCCAACAGAAGACATTCAGCTTTCAAAAAATACTGTGAAGTATACAAAGAGGAAAGAAAGATGACACAAAGCAAGGCAATCATTGGAACCAGATTTGGGTATGACACATATGTGGAAACCATCTGATAGGTAATTTTAAAATAATGGTGGTTAATATGTTAAAAGCTCTAAAGGAAAAAGTAGGCAACATGTAAGATCAGATGAGTAATTCCATCAGGAGAGAGAAACAATCAAATGAAAATGCTGAAAAGGAAAAGCACAGAAACAAAATTAAAGAATGACTTTGACAGGTGCATCAGGACACTTAATTCTACCAAATGAAACCATCCATTAACTTGAAGAGGAGACAATAGAAATCACCCAAAATAAAACCCAAAAAGAGTGAAAAAGAAACTAAAATAATTAAGAGCTGTGGGACAACATCACACATATATAACACTCACATAATTAGAAACTCAAAAAGAGAAGAGAGTGAAAACAAGGCAGAAAAAATATTTGAAGAAAAAAATGGCCAAGAATTTTCCAATCTTAATTACAGATGCCAAACAGCCAACCAAGCAGGAAAAATACTAATACGCACACAGACACACCCATATCTTCAAATGTCCTATTCAAATTGTTGAAAACAAAAGGCAAATGTAAAACTTTTAAAGCAAATAGAATAAAAAGAAACATTACACACAGAGGAAAGAAATCTGTTGTTACATTTCTCTTATCAGAAACCAGCAAATTGGAAGACAGTGACAGACATCTTTAAAGCGATGATATTGGGGCTGGGAGGAAATCATCAAACTAGAAATCTATAATCTGTGAAAACAGCTTTCAAAACTAAAGGCAAAAGACTCTCCTCAAACAAATAAAAACTGATGAAATTCATTGCCAACAAATCGATTCTAAAAGAAATGCTAAAGCAAGTTCATCAGGCAGAATGAATATGAAGTCAGACTAAAACTTGAATATGCAAAAAGAAATAAAGAACACCAAAGACTGGGAGGAAACATCTGCAGATGATATGTAGGTAATTATGCCCAGAATAAACAACTCTCAAACCCACCCCCCCAAAAATAAATCACACAAGCACAATATTTTTAAATGGATATGTTTCTGAGCAGATGCTCAAAGAAGACGTATGGGTGGAAATAAATATGAAAAGTTGTTCAGCATCCATTGGCAATCATTTGTTGTTGCTGTTCAGTAGCCAAATCATGTCCATGTCTTTGCAACCTCATGGACTATCTTGCTAGGCTCCTCTGTCCTCTACTATTTCCGGGAGTTTGCTCAGATTGATGTCCATTGAGCTGGTGATGCTATCTAAACATCTTATCCTCTGATGCCTCTTTCTCCTTTTGCCTTCAATCTTTCTCAGCATCAAGGTCTTCTCCAGTGAGTCAACTCTTCACATCAGATGGCCAAAGTATTGGCGCTTAAGCTGCAGCAGTCCATTTAATGAATATTCAGGGTTGATCTCCTTTAGGGTTGACTGGTTTGACCTCCCTGTGGTCTAACAGATTCTCAAGAGTCTTCTCCAGCACAATATGAAAGCATCAGTTCTTTGGTGTTCAGCCTTCTTTATGGTCCAGCTCTCACTTCCACACATGACTACTGGAAAAATCATAACTTTAATTATATGGACCTTTGTCAGCAAAGCTATGTCTCTGCTTTTTAACACACTGTCTAGGTTTGGTAGTTATTAAAGAAGCGTAAATTCAGGCACAATAAGGTAGTGATACNATGAAAGCATCAGTTCTTTGGTGTTCAGCCTTCTTTATGGTCCAGCTCTCACTTCCACACATGACTACTGGAAAAATCATAACTTTAATTATATGGACCTTTGTCAGCAAAGCTATGTCTCTGCTTTTTAACACACTGTCTAGGTTTGGTAGTTATTAAAGAAGCGTAAATTCAGGCACAATAAGGTAGTGATACGGAGAAGGCAATGGCACTCCACTCCAGTACTCTTGCCTGGAAAATCCCGTGGACGGAGGAGCCTGGTAGGTTGCAGACCATGGGGTCGCTAAGAGACGGAAATGATTGAGCGACGTCACTTTCACTTTTCACTTTCATGCACTGGAGAAGGAAATGGCAACCCACTCCAGTGTTCTTGCCTGGAGAATCCCAGGGACGGCGGAGCCTGGTGGGCTGCCGTCTATGGGGTCACACAGAGTTGGACACGACTGAAGCAACTTAGCAGCAGCAAGGTAGTGATATACAGAATGGTAAACATTAGGGAAAGCTGAGTTAAGAGCAGAGACTCTGGATATCCTTGTAAATTTTCTGTAAGGACAATATAATTTCAACATAAAAAAGGCAAGGGACATTTTCCACTGTTGAGACTTCAGTAACAGAAATCACGGTTACTAGTAGGGAGGACACCAGAAGAAAGAAGACATCTTTAGGAGGGCTAAAGGCATACTTTGGCTAAGAAAGTCCCTTGTTAAGTTCTCCTGAAAAGGGAACCAAATATATTACCTCAAAATATCCCTCTTTGACATAAAGATAATTTTGAATTGATGGTAATTAAGAAGTAGCAAAAGCAGAGAAAACCTCTCTCCCTTTTCTGCTTAGAGGCAGGATATAAATTCTCCTTTCAGACTCCTTTCAGACTCTTATCAGAGGTAACACCAGAGAAATCTACAAGCTTTAACTCATTAGTTTCCACCCATATATTTACCTTCCCGGTTTGCTGCCCTTGGAAGCCAAAAGCTACCTTCCTAGCCTGTCATTTCTCTACAAGTTTAATGTTTTTGGTTGAAGATGCTCCATTTGGCAATCACATCTTAATCCTCATATCTGATCAAGTCTCCAGTGATGAGTTTCCCTTAGTTGTTTCTATAGTATCTGCCATACGTATCAGGCATTGTAGTATTGACAGACTAGAGGGAAAGGCAAGGAGTTTCTCAGAAAGTGAACTGCCTGGTAAATGTAAGTGATCTTACTGTTACTCAGTGCCGGTTTATTATAGTGTCCAATAATGAAACACATTTAAGTTGAAAAGTGGTCTATTTTGGTGGTGATTGAGCTTGTCTTAATGACTACTTCCACTTGCAGTTATGGACAATTTTCCTTTTCATTTAAGACAATTCTAAGACCCCACCAAGGCAGAAGCTGATTTGGAGCTTCATGCCAATCTGGCTTCACTGATTGGGCCTTGGTAAACTCGCCTCTTAAACATTATTATTCTTCAGTCTTAAGAGTCTTTTTAAGAAAAAATTAAAATGTTAAAGAACAGTTTTGGATCCAAGACTTTTAGCGTTCAAAATCCTTTTCAGGTGTGCTCACACGTAACCATATAACATCTGGTGAATTTCTCAGAAAGCGTTGGTCTACATAGCCTTTGGTTGCAGTTCATGATTCTATCAATTAAATTTAAAATAACCAAAAATACGACTTAATTTCCTCCACTCATCTCCACACACAACCACCTTTTAGGAAGCCAAGTACAACCTTCTTTTTGGCCAATGAACCATACACCAAAAACCACATTTCTGCAAATGTATCAAATAGACCTCTGTGAAGAAGTTCTAGCAAGTGCTCCAAATAATACTTCTCTACATGGCATAAATACGTAGAAAATCACTCTTCACTTTGTTGAACTAGTTGGACTTTGTTGGGGGACAGGGGCAAAAACTGGCTTTGTTTTACTCTTCTTTATAAATTACTTACTCTGGCTCAAAAATTGAAAATTATACGCTGGGAACAATACTTCCCTTTTCATCGCCCGTCATCCTCTGCACTCAGTGAACAGAAACCATTGCAACCCTAAGTTCTCCAGAGGCGTTCCTCGTCCTTCTTACCCTAATCAGCTCCACCTGTGTATTGGTCTGGGCTTTCTCTACCAGCTTTGCTGTTCCAGAGAAGGCAAAGAGCCTCCCTCCAGGAAGAGTCATCCTCTGTCTGAGTGTAGGCTCCTGGGCTCAGGCCCTACCTCAAGGCTGGAAGAATGTCTTGCATGTCAAATTAGTGCCCTCCTGACCCCCAAGTTATTTCTTGATTTCCTTTCCCATAAGAATCACAGAGTACATCATCTGTGTGTGACCTAGACACTATCAGGGGGACAGAGGAGAAGCAGCAGTCGACCAGGGGCAGGGCCATAACTACTTAGCCTACTGTGTGGCATCTATCAGTTTATTTTCCTGTTTCTTCCTTTTGCTATAAGAATCTTGAGGGCAGGGACTATGCCTTGGTGTTGTATCTGACAAAGAATAAATGTTCAGTACATTTAAAAACTACTTAGTAACAGTTTTGTTTAATCTGCACAATAAACAGAAATAAATACCCAACCGAAAAAAAAAAAAAGACAAACTAATTGGGGATTTTTATCTCTACCGGGGATAGTGACTGTTTTGGTTCTTTAATAAAATTTTCATTTAGATATATGAGACATATTATCTATAAATAAGAATGTAATATTCAGCAATGGGGGAAAAAAGGCAAGAAATTTAAGACTGTAGAAGTTCTAAATGCTTCTCATGTGTTACATAACCCTTTTTTAAGCCTAAACTTGGGTCACAAAGAGCTTGTTTTTAGCCTTGAAATGATGCTGAATTAAATCTTTAAAAAGTAATTAACTACTTAAACTTGGACATCCTGGTTTTTGCAAATGGGAAATGAACTCACAAGTGGAGGTGAACCATAATTTGATTTTGTGCTGGGGAGTCAGAAAAATAGAACCTGCATGCTGAAGCTCTCCATCCATAATTGCATGTTATTGGCTTTATTTGAAAAGCTACTATCCAACTACCAAAAACCTAGTCAACAAGTTAATATCTTTGGCTGCGTGCAGTTCCTTAAACTGCCTATCATCCTAGAGTGTACATTTTCACTTAGCTTCCTTAGCAGACAGAGAAGAAAGAATAATACCAAGAACTCCACAGCTGTTTCTGCATAAGGCAAGGGTTTACCATCCATACTGTAGTATTTGGCCATCAAATCACTTTTTACACTCCACAGTGCATGTCTGCACAGCAAGGAAGGAAAGGGAGTTGGAAGCACACGGGGCCACATGAGGAATGGAATTGCTTCTCTTGGCATGAAGTGCTAGGCAATCTATAAAACTATTCCCTGGGATACACCCGTCTTTCTTTATTGACTTCAAATGATCTTAAGGCTGGAACAGCCAAAGTCGAGGTGGATGTTCTCCACATCTTGACACCCGTGGTCCAGTCCAAGAGTTGCCAACAGGCCTTCGAGGGAACTGCTAAGGCACCCTGATTTCCCTTCCCCTTAAGAGACACTGGGAGGATCATATATTATAGTGATTAATAGATCTGAGGTCAGCAGGCTTCAATTTAAACAGCTCTGCTACTGTCTAACCTGTACTGAACCTTCTCTGAGTCTCAGGTCTTTTATCTGTAAAGTGAAGATATTAACACTTACCTCGTAGGCTTTCTCAGGGAGAGAGGAGAGGATGAAATGAGAATAAAAGAACTAAAAAACAAAGTCCTAGTAAGCACTAGCCCATAGTAAGCACTATTGAATAGTTGCTATGATTAAAATTTTCTCTTCTTTCTCTCTTAATGTTTCTTCCTGTTCCTTTCCCTCTCTCCTGCCTCTCCCTTTATGCATCTATGCTGCCTCTGCTTCAGGCATGCAGAGACATCTAAGAAGACCCATAGTCCCTACACAGGCGGCACCTCTGCTTAGAGACCCCACTGGCTCTCATTCAAGACTTTATCACAGGATGGCTTTTGCCAGCTCTTAAACACCACTCAAGTGCTTTTGCTTGTTTAAAGCATCCTTCTTTCAATTGTTAATTGAAGTTTGCTTTCCACCTGTTATGTTTTCTTAAACAATTTACTTACTTCAGTAAAGTGCATTGTGCCACCTCTAAGTCCAAATGATGAGATGCTAAAATTAGAAAGCTTTAATTTTTGGTTGATAGTGAATATTTTCTTAAGGGTGAGAACTCCTGGGATTTACTCTCTCAACTTTCATAGGTAATACATAGCAGCGCCAACTGTATTTACCGAGTCTAAGTGAACTCCGGGAGTTGGTGATGGACAGGGAGACCTGGCGTGCTGCGATTCATGGGGTCGCAAAGAGTCGGACACGACTGAGCAACTGAACTGAACTGATACTACAAACCTGGTACTTATAACTGGAATTCTGTATCTTTTGACTGCTTTCATCCACTCCCCTATCCCCTCCCCTCCCTCTTTGGTAGCCACAAAACTGATCACTTTTTCTTTGAGCTTGTTGGTTGGTTGGTTTTTGAAGTATAACTGATCTACAACACCATATTAGTTCCTATTATACAGCATAGTGATTTCTATACTTTTCAAAATGATGACCACAATAAGTCTAGTTACTACCTGGCACCATACAAAGTTATTACATTAGTATAAATGATATTCTCCACACTATACATTTCATGCACATGATTCATCTGTTTTGTACTTGTACAAATCAGACATTTGTATTTGTTAATCTCCTTCACTATTTCCTTCCTCTCCCCACCTCCTCCCCTTCGGCAATCCTTGCCACTGCAATTTTAAATAAATTGTCAGTGTTCCTAAGGAAGTTTCCTAAATGAACTAAAAGAAAAATCACTATGACTGGAGAAGAATAGAAAAATAAAAGAGCTTATAATGGAGACTTATATTGCTCTTAAAATTAATTTCTTAACTATTGGAGTCAGTGCTTCTTATGATGCCTTGCATTTTTCTTCAATTTTTTTGAAGTCTGCAATTTGTGGGATCAAAAGTTTTCTGCTTATAAAAGTAGCAGTTTCTTTTTAACACCTACAATCATAGCCAATAAACTGAGCACTGACTGGAATAGAAATGGAGACTTCAAACTTACAGCCTAGATATGCCCAAGAGCATACTTCTTCAGTTTTCAGGGCTTTTTTCCTCAAAACTTGAATCATCATCAAACATCAGCAATTTTGCACATAAAGTCTAGATTTCTATTCTCTTATTTAAAAGCCAGACTATGACAATCCTGGAGCAACATTATCCTGTGGTGACAGTCCACTTTAGCAGAGTAATGGCTGTGTCCATTAAAAGCAAAACAAAAAAGGCCAGCACTGCTGTTGAGCTGGGTGTGGGAGGCGTAAAAGGAAGGGAAACACTAGGGCAGCAGTGAGGCCTGTGTGGTGTCACTGACCTGGGCAGTGGACTTGGGGGTGAAGGAGCTTCCAAGAGGAGGTAATAAAAACAACACACCACTCATCACAAGAAAAAACAGAAAGGTTTTCTATTTCTTTCATGCTATAATTATATGAGATGATGGATAATCACTAAACTTATTGTGATAATCATTTCATGATGTGTAAATGTTAAATCATGATGCTATATACTTTGTGAACCTTTTAGAAACCTGTATGTCAATCATATCTCAATAAAATGAAGAAAAAAACAGCAATCCAAAGAACGTCTTAAACAAAACTTATGAAGTATTCTCATATATGGAAAAGATAATAAAAGGTACGAAAGACAAATAAAGGGCATTTATGATAGTGTGAAGAGTTTTTCTTTTCAAGGCAAATTGCAATCAAGTCAGATCTCTTACCTACAAATGAGACTAAAAGTAGATTGGAAAATAAAAAAAGTAGATTGGAGAGAAATAAAGAAACTGATAATGTGTTTAGAGCCCCTAAACAGTACTTGATCCACAGTAAGTACTCAATAATTGTTGGCAATCATCAGCATCTAACAAGAAAACAAGGAAAAATAAACAAACTGGATATTCTACCATGCAGCTGGACATAAGTATATATAAGCATGACCTATGTGTTTGGAAATGTTGCCACTTTGTATTTAGAAGGCTTACAAATTCCTAGCTTAATAATGCAATCTCCTATGAGTGTTTGGCAACACAAACAGTATGTTTTGGTTATTTACATATAATTTATGCTATTGACCTTGCAGTCTTTTTCCAGTCTACTAATTCTCCCCACTTACCATCAAAAAAAAAAAAATCACAAAGACCTAATAATCTAATGAGAAACATTTTTTTTCATGTGGCATAAAGTATCTATTGTAACTCTGCTGTTCTGGTGGTTCCCTTCAGTAAATAGTACTTATTAACTGTGGAAACCATATTTACATGCCTTGGTAAACAATGGATTACTCTGAGAACCTGATTTAGTAAATACTGTGGTCTGTGGGATTTCAGTACAAAATTACAACAGCAAATGTAGAAGGAAATCTCTATAGCTTTTATCTACATTTCAAAAAGAAGAGAGATTTAAAAGTCCTTTCACAGTATACTTGATCAAGTTTCAGAAAATGGAAAAACATTTGTAAATGATATTTAAGGAAAGTAAAGCTACTTGCAAGATTTATTGTTTTAAAAACAGATTTAAACTCAGTAAGAGGAAAATGGAATCAGAGATTCCAGGCAGGCATCTGACCACACACTTAACTTCATATTAATGATTAAAAATAACAAAATTATGTATGCAATAGTAATAACACTTATTTTTGAAGCAAAACTCAATTCAAATGCATCAATTCATATACAGTAAAATAGAACTGTGTACTGATTCAAATATAAACATTTATAGTTTTCTAACATCAATCTCTTTTCTAAAAAATTGAGATGAAATTTGGAAGATGTTCACTTTCAAACAGATTAAGATTTCAGCTTTGTCTCTGCAAGAATTAACAGATTTTTAGACCTGGAGATAGTCTTAAGCAAGCTTTAATCAAAATGAACAACCTTGAAAGAGAACTAAGTGTTAAATCCACAAGTGTAAATTTAACATAACTGAGTATTTTACCCTTTTTTTCTTCTCCAAAGTAATTACAGCAGGGAATTATGAGAAATAATGGAAGTATGTATGTGTTCAGGCATATACACTGTGGGCATTCACAAAGACAAAAACTGTATTTGTGGAGAAGACAGCTAGAATGTACATCACTCCAAAGCTTATTCATGAAAACCTCCAAGACACTTCACAGAGATCTCTTCTCAGATAATTTCCCTGGTTATTTAAAATTGATAAGGAGGTCCTTATCCTAGTCTCATCTGAATATGAATTTCCCATTTCTGTGAAAAGTTGTGTTTCTTCCTTCATATTACTATAAAGAGGGAGAGGAAAAACACTTAATCTACTGAAAGAACACTATCAGAATATGCTTACTAAATGATCCCTGAGTATTTTCCATTTCCCAACACATCATTACAGTGAGTAGCATTTTAGGGTAATTGTCAGATACACGCAAAACCTCTTAGAATATCTTTGCAGAATTAATAGCAAAACACTACCTGTGGTCAATCCACTCCATCTGTCATCTTCCAGCATAATCACAGGTAGCTGGCCCCAGAGCCACAAGCCCAGCTCCCAGACCAGCTTCCCCAGGCTTCCTGGGGAAGTTTATTCACCTGTGATCTTGGATAACATGGACTTAGGGTAAGTTCTCATCCTGGTTAATAAGGATTTCTTATGGCCACCTGATGCGAAAAGCCAACTCACTGGACTAGACCCTGATGAGGGGTCTTTTCCAATGAAAAGAAAGTTTGAGGGCAGGAAGAAAACAGGGTGATATGGGATGAGATGGTTGGATGTCATCACCAACTCAATGAACATGAGTTTGAGTCCAGGAGATAGTGAGGGATAGTGAAGCCTGGCGTGCTTCAGTCCACGGCATGGCAAAGAGATGGACAGGACTAGGCAAATGAACAACAACATATGGAGGTGAGGAGGTAAGAGGAAGGGTGGCATCTCCTGGACGTGACGGAGAAATAAACTGCTCCATATCCTGGCCTTTTCATGGAGGAAAGTTCAGCCTTTATCCTATATTAGCTACCAGAGAAGAGGGCTACCCCTGCTCTGGAGGATGCAGGAAAGCAGGCTATCCGAGGTCAAATGTTTCCACCTCCAGCCCCTGGGGCCAGGAGCTGTATAAAATGTACCTATACCATGGTGGGAAGGGAGGACGAAACTTTCAGCACTAAGTAAGCATCCAAAAGAAGACTTCTTGCACATGTGGCAGCTAGCTTTCCTAGGGAGAGTACCAGGCATTGTGAAGTTTCCATCGAGTCTTACAAAGATATATTAGTGAAACCTAGACAAATTATTTAATCTGGTCACTGTGTTTGATGGCTCCAATATACAGCACACAGGGACAATTTTCCACCTTTGTACAACACAAAATAAGAGAAAGAGGGAAAAAAGAAATTTAGTGCAAGTCTATGACATATCTTGCACATGACTTACCAGACTGATCACTTTCATGAAAGCAATATTCTGCTCACACATGAGCATATAAAACACACTGCTGTATTTCTAACCTAATGGTCCCTGCTAACCAATTAGTAATTATCTAATACCAAGATTTCTTAGCTTAATGCGGTACTTCTGCTAAATCACTTCAGTCATGTGCGACTCTGTGCGACCCCATAGATGGCAGCCCACCAGGCTCCTCCGTCCCTGGGATTCTCCAGGCAAGAATACTGGAGTGGGTTGCCATTTCCTTCTCCAGTGCATGAAAGTGAAAAGTGAAAGTGAAGTCGCTCAGTCATGTCTGACTCTTAGCCACCCCATGGACTGCAGCCCACCAGGCTCCTCTGTCCATAGGATTTTCCAGGCAAGAGTACTGGAGTGCTTAATGAGGTACAGATTCTAAAAGATGATGTTAAAGTGCTGCACTCAATATACCAGCAAATTTGGAAAACTCAGCAGTGGCCACAGGACTGGAAAAGGTGAGTTTTCATTACAATCCCAAAGAAAGGCAATGCTAAAGAATGTCCAAACTACCACACAGTTACACTCATCTCATGCTAGCAAAGTAATGCTCAACGTTCTCCAAGCCAAGCTTCAACAGTATGTGAACTGTGACCTTCTAGATGGTCAAGCTGGATTTAGAAAAGGCAGAGGAACCAGAAACCATATTGCCGACATCCACTGGATCATCAAAAAAGCAAGAGAATTCCAGAAAAATATCTACTTCTGTTTCATTGACTACACCAAAGCCTTGACTGTGTGGATCACAACAAACTGTGGAAAATTCCTCAAGAGATGGGAATACCAGACCACCTGACCTGTCCCTGAGAAATCTGTATGCAGGTCAAGAAGCAACAGTTAGAACTGGACATGGAACAACAGACAGGTTTCACATAGGAAAAGGAGTATCAAGGCTGTATATTGTCACCCTGCTTATTTAACTTCTATGCAGAGTACATCATGAGGAATGTTGGGCTGGATGAAGCACAAGCTGGAATCAAGATTGCCAGGAGAAATATCAATAACCTCGGATATGCAGATGACACCACTCTCATGGCAGAAAGCGAAGAAGAAGAACTTAAGAGCCTCTTGATGAAAGTGAAAGAGGAGAGTGAAAAAGTTGGCTTAAAGCTCAATATTCATAAAGCTAAGATCATGGCATCTGGTCCCATCACTTTTTGGGAAATAGATGGGGAAACAATGTTAACAGGGACAGACTTTATTTCTGGGGGCTCCAAAATCACTGCAGATGGTAACTGCAGTCATGAAATTAAAAGAGGCTTGCTTCTTAGAAGAAAAATTATGACAAAGCTAGACAGCATATTAAAAAGCAGAGACAGTACTTTGCCAACAAAGGCCCATCTAGTCAAAGCTATGGTTTTTCCAGTAGTCATGTGTAGATGTGAGAGTTGGACTGTGAAGAAGGCTGAGTGCTGAAGAATTGATGCTTTTGAACTGTGGTGTTGGAGAAGACTCTTGAGAGTCCCTTGGGCTGCAAGGAGATCCAACCAGTCCATCTTAAAGGAGATCAGTCCTGAATATTCATCAGAAGGACTGACGCTGAAGCTGAAACTCCAACACTTTGGCCACCTGTTGGGAAGAACTGACTCATTGGAAAAAACCCTGATGCTGGGAAAGATTGAAGGCAGCAGGAGGAGGGGACAACAGGATGAGATGATTGGATGGCATCATCAACCCGATGGACATGAGTTTGAGTAAACTCTGGGAGTTGGTGATGGACAGGGAGGCCTAGGGTACTGCAGTCCATGGGGTCACAAAGAGTCAGACATGACCGAGCAACTGAACTGAACAGAATAACATGATTTCTTAGCCTAATGAGGGATTTTAACTGAAGTTCGGACCTCCTTTTATTCACTGACCTTTTATAGTGACCTTAACAAATTCAATGGTAATTTATCCCAGGGTCCTTTCAAGTGTTCAAACTACTTATAATCCTTTCTAAAGTCTGACAACATTCTACAATGTAAACATAATCTCTTACTGAAAGCTTCAAAGTGATTCCGCAATAATACAATACTAAGTAGAGGCACCTGACCTTCAGACAAACCAGTTCTGCAGTCTTCAGTTAAAATATTATGTGACCCTATGAAGGGACATAGAACTCCTGTTAGAAAGATATAATTTCCCACAGCCTCAAAATCCATTCAACTGTGATGGTATTGTTCATATTTCCTATGGCAAATAAGGAAGAATGGGTTTCCATGAAATTTAGTTAACTGTCTTCAGTCTATATGGCTGCCTTCTCCTTTTCAGGAAAGAAAAAAATCCATTTTATTCCACTATAGTTAAGATATCCTTTTGTGTGAATAATTTAAACCTATCAGAACTATCATTATCATATATTAATAGTGAAAGGAACCAAAATGTTTAAGAGGCCACAATATTTGTCCTCTTGTATTTGGTTGGGCAAGAAAAATTAGATTTTTCTATCCTTGATCCTAGGGGCTTGAACAAAGGTTAACTGGCAAATGTTATATATAGAGAGAGTTAATCTTTTAAAAAAATTCTTACAATACTACAAAATGAGAGTGAGTTCCTTCTGGAGGTGGTGAGTCCCTCTGTGTATGTGAGTGTGAGTGTGTTTGGCTATAACTGAAAATATGCCTGGGATTGAGAGAGAGGGCCACTGTAGTATTTATCTATTCATTGATCTTTTCTTGAGAACCTGCTATGGGTCAGTTATTGCTTCAACAAGGTGAGTTGTATGCTGACAGAGTTCCTCTGTCAGAAAAAATGCTAAAAGAATTTCAAGAATACTTTCTCTCTCTATCATTTATATCAAAGTTTACCCCAAATGTCAGTAGATGACTTAACAGTTAAAAGTCTTTATTTTATTGATTTCTTATTGAAGCATAGTTGATTTAAAATGTTATGTTAATGTCTGATATACAGCAAAGTGAATCAGTTATGCATACACATATACTCAACTCTTTTTAGATGTATTCCCATACAGGTCATTACAGCATATCAAATGGAGTTCTGTGTGCTATACAGTAGGTTTTTATTAAGTATCTACTTTATCCATAGTAGTGTGTATCTGTCAATCCCAGTCTCCTAAATATCCCTCTCCAACCCTGTTCCCTTGGTAACCATGTTTGTTTTCTACATCTGTGACTCAATTTCTATTTTGTAAATAAGTTCATTTGTAACCTTTTTCTTTTTTTTAGATTCCACATATAAGTGATATCATATGATACTTGCTTTGCATCTGACTTACTGTATGGAAACACAAAAGACCCCAAATAGTCCAAGGAAATCTTAAGAAAGAAAAACAGAGCTGGAGGAATCAGGCTCCCTGACCTCAGATTATAATACAAAGCTATAGTAATCAAAACAGTATGGTACTGGCACAAAAACAGAAATACAGATCAATGGAACAGGACAGAAAACTGAGAGATAAACCCATGCACCTGTTGTCACTAATCTATGACAAAGGAGAAAATAACATCTGATGGAAGAAAGACAGTCTCTTCAATAAGTGGTTCTGAGAAAACTGGACAACTACATGAATTAAATTAGGAGTTTTCTAACACCATACACAAAAAAAACTCAAAATGGATTAAACACCGAAATGTAAGATCAGGTACTATAAAACTCTTAGAGGAAAACATAGGGAGAACATGCTCTGACATAAATAGCAACAAGATCTTTTGATCCACCTCATATAATAATGAAAATAAAAACAAAAATAGACAAATTGGACTTAATCAAACTTAAACGGTTTTGTACAGCAAAGGAAAACATCAACAAAATGAAAAGAAAGCTCCCAGAGTGGGAGGAAAATATTTGCAAACGAAGAGACCAACAAGGGATTAATGTCCAAAATAAATAAGCAGCTCATGAAGCCCAGTGTCAGAAAACCAAACAGCCCAATCAAACACTGGACAGAAGATCTAAATACAGTAAGTCCCCTATATATGAATCTTCAAGCTGTGAACTTTCAAAGATGCAAATATGTGTTCTATCAACGTTGGACGTGGGTAAAATTGTAGCTTATCCTCCGTCTCTACTGCTGATGATCCTTCAGCTCTCCCATCTCCCACCTCCTTTTCCTTCTCTAGTCAGTATCTTCCTTCCTGTTCACTTGATGCCAGCCCCTGTGTGCAGCTGTTGCACTGTATTGCTGCACTTTTCAAGATACTGTACTATAAGATTAAAAATGTTTTCTTTTTTTGTGTGTTTGTTATGTATTTATTTGTGTGAAAAGCATTGTAAACCTATTACCACACAGTACTAAATAGCCTATTGTGTTTGTTAGGTACTTAGGCTAACTTTGTTGGACTTAACAAACAAATTGGACTTACAAATATTTTCTCATATGTAGAGACTGTACTGTAGACATTCTCCACAGAAGAAATACAGATGGCCAAGAGGCGCACTAAAAGATGTTCAATATCATGAATTAATAGAGAAATGCAAGTTAAAACTACAATAAGGTATCACTTCACACAGGTTAGAATGTCCATCATCAAAATAATCTACAAACAATAAATACTGGGGAGGGTATGGAGAAAAGGGAAGCCTCGTATACTGCTAGTGGTAATGTAAATTGGATTAACCAGGTAGAATGAAAATTGGCATTGCAATTTAAAAATTTGTAGACAATGACACTGTTTAATGCACTGACCGTCTGTCCTTGGAAAGATGAAAATAGAGAATAACCTGAGCAATGTAATCTCTTCTCTCAGTGACACCACTGATGAAATATGTGATCTCAGATGTTTATTAAACTCAGTTTCCCCATGTGCAAACTCTTCACCTAAGTAATACACTACATTGTCATAGGACAGTGAAATAAAAAATATGTTGGAAAGAAACTAATGCATCACAGAGTCCTGATTTGGACATCTGTGAAAATAATTCTTTAGTTTTTTCATCTTGAGTTTCACTTATTAAAGAGTCGGAAAAAAATATCGAAACAAAGAAACAATGGGAAATAACACTAAAATAATAGAGATGAGCAAAAAGCCAACTCAATGGAAAAGACCCTCATGCTGGGAAAGATTGAGGGCAGGAGGAGAAGGGGATGACAGAGGATGAAATGATTGGATGGCATCATTTACCCAATGGACATGAGCTTGAATAAACTCCTGGAGATAGTGAAGGACAAGGAAGCCTGGTGTGCTGCAATCCATGGGTTGCAAAGAGTTGGATACAACTTAGTGACTGAAGGACAGCAAAAAGATGTAAGGAGCATGGGAGAGATCAGATGTGGTTGGCAACTTCTAGAACTAGTCACAAAAGGCAAAAGCTGGAAGCAAGTCAAGCAATCAGTTTATCATCTGATAAACAAAATGGTCTAGCCAATTCATGGAGTATTAGCCATGAAATGGGAGTGAAGTAATGTTACCTGCTACCACATGGATGAACCTTGAAAGCATGCTAAGTGAAAGAAGACAAAAACAAAAGACCACGTGCTGTATGATTCTATTTATATGAAATATCCAGATCAGGTGACTATCTAAAGACAGAAAGTTTATTAATGGTTCAGTTCAGTCGCTCAGTTGTATCTGACTCTTTGTGACCCCGTGGACGGCAGCACATCAGGCCTCCCTGTCCATCACCAACTTGTAGAGCTTGCTCAAACTCATGTCCATCAAGTCGGTGATGCCATCCAACCATCTCATCCTCTGTCGTTCCCCTCTCCTCCTGCCTTCAATCTTTCCCGATCAGGTCTTTTCCAATGAGTCAGTTCTTCATATTAGGTCTCCAAAGTACTGGAGTTTCAGCATCAGTCCTTCCAGTGAATATTCAGGACTGTTTTCCTTTAGGATTGGCTGGTTTGACCTCCTTGCAGTTCAAGGGACTCTCAAGAGTCTTTTCCAACCACAGTTCAAAGGCATCAATTCCTCAGCACTCAGTTTTCTTTATAGTCCAACTCTCACAACCATACATGACTACTGGAAAAACCATAGCTTTGACTAGATGGACCTTTGTTGGCAAAGTAATGTCTCTGCTTTTTTAATAGTTGCCAAGAACTATAGGGATGGGAGAATGGGGAGTAATTGCTTAATAGGTATGTTTCCTTCTGGGAAATGAAAATGCTCCAAAACTAGATCATAGTCATATAGTGATATTGTACAATATATATATTTAAATTGTTAAAACAGTGATTTTTATATTATGCATATTTTATCCTTAAAATTATATATGCATGGTAGCATAGGCAGGAGCCAGATGGTGGCCAGAAGGACAATTTGGGAGGCTCTTGTATAGCCTACTGTGGTAGGCAGACAGAAGAGTACCTCTTCCTCCTCTGCAAAGATGTCCACATTCTAATCCAGTTCAGTTCAGTTCAGCTGCTCAGTCGTGTCTAACTCTGAAACCCCATGAAATGCAGCAAACCAGGCCTCCCTGTCCATCCATAGAACCTATAAATATGTTATCTTATATAGGAAAGGGGGATTAAAGTTGTAAACAGAATTAAGTTTGCTAACCAGTTGATTTTAAAATAGGGAGAAAGGGAAATATATAACCAACTGAATGCAGAGTTTCAGAGCATAGCAAAGATAGATAGGAAGGCTTTCTTAAATGAACAATGCAAAGAAGTAGAGGAAAACAATAGAATGGGAAAGACAAGAGATCTCTTCAAGAAAATTGGAGCTATCAATGGAGCATTTCATGCAAGTATGGGCACGATAAAGGACAGAAGCAATAAAGACCTAACAGAGGCAGAAGACATGGAGAAGAAGTGATAAGAATACACAGAAGAACTAAACCAAAAAGCTCTTAATGACTCAGATAACCACGATGGTGTGATCACTCACCTAGAGTCAGACATCCTGGAGTCCAAAGTCAAGTGGGCCTTAGGATGCATTATGACAAACAACGCTAGTGGAGGTGATGGAATTCCAGTTAAGCTACTTAAAGTCCTAAAAGATGATGCTGTTAAAGAGCTGGATTCAATATGTCAACAAATCTAGAAAACTCAGCAGTGGATATAGGGCTGGAAAAGATCAGTTTTCATTCCAATTCCAAAGAAAGGCAGTGCCAAAGAATATTCAAATTACCGTACAATTGTGCTAATTTTACACATTACCAAGGTAATGTTCAAAATCCTTCAAATTAGGCCTCAGCAGTACATGAACCAAGACCTTCCAGATGTACAAGCTGGATTCAGAAAAGGCAGAGAAACCAGAGATCAAACTACCAACATCCGTTGGATCATCAAAGAAGCAAGAGAGTTCCAGAAAAACATCAACTTCTGCTTTATTGACTACACCAAAGCCTTTGACTGTGTAGATCACAACAAACTGCAAAAAGTTCTTAGAGATGGGAATACCAGACCACCCTACCTGTCTTCTGAGAAACCTGTATGCAGATTAAGAAGCAGCAATTAGAACCTTACATGGAACAACTGACTAGTTCAAAATTGGGAAAGGAGTACATCAAAGCTGTATATTGTTACTCTGCTTATTTAGCTTACATACAGAATACATTGTGCACAATGCCAGGCTGGATGAATCACAAGCTGGAGTCAAGATTGCCAGGAGAAATGTCAATAACCTCAGATATTCAGATGATACCATTTTAAAGGCAGAAATTAATAAGGAACTAAAGAACCTCTTGATTAGGTGAAAGAGAAGAGTGAAAAAGCTGGCTTAAAACTCAACATTCCAAAAACGAAGATCATGGCATTTGGTTCCATCTCTTCATGGTAAATAGAAGTGGAAAACACGGAAGCAGTGATAGATTTTATTTTCTTTGGCTCCAAAATCATCATGAATGATGACTGCAGCCGTGAAATTAAGACACTTGCTCCTTGGAAGAAAAGCTATGACAAACCTAGACAGCGTATTTCAAAAAGCAGAGACATCACTTTGCCAACAAAGGTCTGTACAGTCACAGCTACGGTTTTTCCAGTAGTCATGTACAGATGTGAGAGTTTGACCACATGTGGAAAACGAAGATCATGGCATCCAGTCCCATCACTTCATGGGAAATAGATGGGGAAACAGTGGAAACAATGTCAGACTTTATTTTTCTGGGCTCCAAAATCACTGCAGAGGGTGACTGCAGCCATGAAATCAAAAGACGCTTACTCCTTGGAAGAAAAGTTATGACCAACCTAGACAGCATATTCAAAAGCAGAGATATTACTTTGCCGACTAAGGTCCATCTAGTCAAGGCTATGGTTTTTCCAGTAGTCATGTATGGATGCGAGAGTTGGACTGTGAAGAAGGCTGAGTGCCGAAGAATTGATGCTTTTGAACTGTGGTGTTGGAGAAGACTCTTGAGAGTCCCTTGGATGCAAGGAGATCCAATCAGTCCATTCTGAAGGATATCAGCCCTGGAATTTCTTTGGAAGGAATGATGGTAAAGCTGAAGCTCCAGTACTTTGGCCACCTCATGCGAAGAGTTGACTCATTGGAAAAGACTCTGATGCTGGGAGGGATTAGGGGCAGGAGGAGAAGGGGACGATCGAGGATGAGATGGCTGGATGGCATCACTGACTCGATGGGTGTGAGTCTGAGTGAACTCCGGGAGTTGGTGATGGACAGGGAGGCCTGGCGTGCTGCGATTCATGGGGTCACAAAGAGTCGGACGCGACTGAACTGAACTGAACTGAACTGAAGCACTAAAAAATGATGCTTTTGAATTGCAGTGCTGGAGAAGACTCTTGACAGTCCCTTCAACTGCGAGGAGATCAAACCAGTTAATCCTAAAGGAAATCAACCCTGAATACTCACTGGAAGGACTGATGCTGAAGCTCCAATACTTTGACTACCTGTTGCAAGGAGCCAACTCACTGGAAAAGAGCCCGATGCTGGGAAAGACTGAAGGCAAGGGGATAAGAAAGTAGCAGAGGAAGAGATGGTTAGGTAGAATCACTGACTCAATGGACACGAATCTGAACAAACTCTCAGAGATAGTGAAGGACAGAGAAGCCTCGCATGCTGTAGTTCATGGGGTCCCAAAGAGTTGGACACGGCTTAGTGACTAAACAATACAATCCTGAATTATCTGGGTGGGTTTGATGCAATCATAAGAGTTCTTAAAAGTGAAAGAGGGAGACAGAAGAGAGTCAATGTTAGAGTGAGGCACCATGAGCAAAACTTGACTGCCACTCGTGGCTTTGAAGGTGAGAATGAGGGTAATTGAGCCAAGTAATGTGAGCAATCTCTAGAAGGAAAAAAAGGCAAGATAAAATATTGTCTCCTATAGCATCCAGAAGGAACACAGCCTACAGCTTTGTTTTAGACTTCTGATTTATAGAACTGTAAGGTAAAAAATTTTGTGTTGCTTTGAACCACTGTTTGTAGTAATTTGTTTACAGCAGCAATAGGAAACTCATACATCATTCTACTACCAATCTGGATTATTGAACTTCACTGTTTCTTGGTTTATCAGTTTTTAGAATGGAATTTGATTTCAGCCCCTTTGAAACCCATTTTTGATCCTGATCTTCAGAACTGTACGATAGTAAATTTATTTTGTTTTAAGCCACCCAATTCACAGTAACTTGTTATAACTGCAATTGGAAACTAATACGCCTACTAAGATATGACAGTGGACTAAAGTGGTTGTTGTTGTATGAAGAGAAGTAGATACATCCAAGAGATTTTTATACAGTACAACTGATCAGGCTTGATTGCGCTTTTAAGATGGAGATTAAGAAGACAGAAAGGGGGCATGAGAAGAGACTAGATGGTTCCAAGATTTCAGACTGAGCAAGCGGATTGACACTGGTATCGCTCCCTGCCCTAAGAATTGCTGCAGGAGAATTAAGTCTGGGAGAAGCGTTCCGTGAGTATAATGGTACTCTTGTGACATCACTATCACGAGACCAAATAGAGATGTCTACCACGCAGCTGAGAATCAGAAGAAATCAGAAAGAACATAGATTTGGCAGCTGAAAGAATACAAATAGCAAATGATTCCACGGGGCAGAGGAGACTGACTAGTGTGCGTATGTAAAATGAAAAGAGAAGAGGACCCATGAAAAGCCCTGAGGAAGTCAACTTGAGGTCCACATGGAGAAGGTGATACTGAGAAGGGAGACTAAGAATAGAATAGTCATCTGAGGGGAGGCTATCATCCCTTGGAAAGGGCCACTTAGACCTTGGAAGCCACGGCAAGAGCAGTTGTGATAAGTGGTGGGAATAGAAGCTCTAGCCAGTTGATTGGGCAATGAGTGGGAGGCGAGGAAATGGTGAAGTGGAGACAACTGTTCCAAGAAAACTGGAGAGAAATGGAGAGAAGGGCTGGGGCTTTCCAAGTCCCAGGAATAGCACTAGCTAAGCTTTGGAATAAACCATAAGACCAGTATGTGAGTTGTGCCATTAAAAATGGGGCAGGTTAGAACCCTGACCACTTCAGAGATGAGTTGAAAGGATGGAGCGTGAATGTCTTTGAATACCACAAATTCAGTCCACACTGCCCGGCCTAAGTTAACTCTGGGCTGCGTCACGATACTTCACGAATCTAGAAGTGTGCTGATAATTTACTGATTTATTTGAAGGTAACACTATTGTTAATAATCCATCTGCCAAATCAGTGAATTGTTCACTAGAATTGCTTAATGCATCTATTTGCTTTCTACACCTAGGGAGTGTAGACAGCACAGTCTCCAAGGTTGTCTCGTGCCAGAGACAAAATAAGCTCAGAGCTAACACAGAAACTCACACTAACATGTGAAAAATTCTGTTGGTTTCCATCCAAATAAATAGGAGACCATAAAACCCAAAAAACTGCTTCTCACTTATTAAGAAGCCTACTATTGGCAGAAAATCTTCTGGATTTCATTTATTTATTTTTTTTTGTTTCAACACAGTGGCATGATGTTTCTGCTTTCTTTCCCCATCGATACATAATCTAATGTAACAGGTACCACCAAAAACTGCAACATTCATTTGGCTGTAACAGCCAAGGGTTTTCTGATTTAAGCCTTTGGGAGGGAGAGGCATTCCGAAGGGTTGGCATTCTGCCACCAAATCTATGGTTTGGGAGCACCTCCAAAATTAATCCTTGCTCTACTTTCATTCAATATGCAATACTGCCAAAATACTGTTCATCTGCTGGAGTTAAGTACTCAATGAAAGCCAGAGGTAAAATTACAACCTGGAGAAACAATAAGAAGACTCAAAGCAAGATACACATCTGTCTGGATTGAATTTTTCGCTTTTCTCACTAGCCTGCCCAATTCATAATAGGTTCATCCTTCACAACTGCTGAGTAGTGGAGATTCAACAAGAGGGCAGTGGCTACGACATCGAGAGAGTAAGCATGGCATTGGCTGTGTCGCTACTCCTTTAATAAACTATGTCTGAAATTCCAAAAGCAAAGAACTAGGGGAAGGGTTTCTGTAAGAATTCAGTCACCATCATGTGCAGGATTAATTTTTTGGTGTATGAGATCAGAGCTACTTCCTAAATCATAGACTCAAAGAGACCACCACTGTGAAAGTTAAATCTGCACCTCTTTCAAGCTCTTTACTTTTTCAAGTTCAACTAAGAACTGCTTCCCGGTCCAATTGTATTGAATTCTGACACTACCATTTAACGTATTAATGGAACTTATTCAGAGCTGAGACCAAGAGGGTAAAAGAAATAGAGGTATTATCTAAAATAAGAGTTATCTTACAGTTAAGGTGGGAAGGGGAAAAAGAGTTGTTATAGATATTAGTTTCCTTCTGCTGCTGCTGCTAAGTCGCTTCAATCGTGTCTANATTGGGGGCAGGAGGAGAAGGGGACAACAGAGGATGAGATGGCTGGATGGCATCACTGACCTGATGGGCGTGTCTTAGTGAACCCCGGGAGTTGGTGATGGACAGGGAGGCCTGGCGTGCTATGATTCATGTGGTCGCAAAGAGTCAGACACGACTGAGCCACTGAACTGAACTGAATTGAAGACAGGAGAGCTTCCACTGGGAGGGAAGCCACTGAGTTTTCCTCCTCTGGATTTGTTCACCTGTGAACAAGTGTCACTTTTCATCTATTGTGCTGGCTTACAAATTATGCTGTTTTTGGAGCTACTTTTAGTCCCACCTTAATTGTAGGTATGCCAGTACTTGGTCCTGATGTCTCTCAGGCATTGTTTTCATCATATCATCAGCATAGATCCACCAAAGTCATGCCCCATACTGTAGTAATTGTGTATCTCGATCCACTGTGGGAGATATGGAGGCATCTCAGATTCTGACTTGTTCCAGTCCCTACATGCACATACCTACAAATTCACACCTATTAAACTTATACACATCTCATTTGTGGAAGCATGCATCCATTTGGATGTTCTGTAGGTACTGATTTAGAAAGACAGACAGCAACAGAGGTATGAGTCTGTGCTTCTTGTAGCTATGAGGAGAGATTTCAGCTCTTTTTCCTTAGCTACATGACCTCTGGGGCTCAGTTGTGGTTTCAGCCCCATCTTGTGTGCATTCCTCTTACTGGCCTCTGCTCCTGAGGCTCCCCCAGAACACATATTCCTGCCCAGGTGGGAGGGTGCCAAGGTGTCAAGAGGCCTGGTATATGAGCCCAACATGGCTAGCAAATCAAAGGAGGCTCTGGTGGGTGTAGGCATGTGAACCCATCTTGGCCTGGAAGAACTGAACGACACTTTGAGGGGAGGAGCAGATGAGCCTGTTCAGATATGTGCCTCTTCTAGCAATCATGATAACAGGAGGACTAGAACAAGGGAAAGGAGACTGCAGTAGTGGCCCTGCCCCTTTGTGCCACTCAACAATGGCACCCTGCTTTTATGACAGGTTGGGCTTCTACAAACCTCTCCAACCTGTCCCTGTGGAGCTCCTTACTCCTGTTCCTTCAGGCTCCTTGTAGCCAGCAGTTGTTCTCTTCATGGATCCACTCTTCAAACCCCACAATCCAGCAGCCAACCTCTGCACAACGGCAGACATACAACTCAGTGTGGAGGTCACAAGGTTGCAGCACAGAAAATCAATGAAGGTCTTTCTCTGTCCTGTCTGCCACACACTGGTTGCTGCACTCTCCTCTATGCTCTTGAAGCTCCCTCTATGTCCCAGCTGATCCTCCCACAACTGGGAGGACTATCCTGAGTACAGCAACCTATTTTTTTCTTCAGCTATCCCCTCAGAGGTACAGATTCCATCAAGCATTCTCTTTTTTTTCCTGTCTTTCATCCTACCTGGTTGTATGTGGACTTTTCTTGTCCTTTGGGGTGTCTGAGATATCCTAATAATGTGCAGCAGGTATTTGATGAGTATTGTTCTATATGTAGATATATTCCTGATGTACTTGTTCAGTTCAGTCACTCATTCAAGTCCGAGTCTTTGTGNTCCTGTCTTTCATCCTACCTGGTTGTATGTGGACTTTTCTTGTCCTTTGGGGTGTCTGAGATATCCTAATAATGTGCAGCAGGTATTTGATGAGTATTGTTCTATATGTAGATATATTCCTGATGTACTTGTTCAGTTCAGTCACTCATTCAAGTCCGAGTCTTTGTGACCCCATGAATTGCAGCACACCAGCCCTCCCTGTCCATCACCAACTCCCGGAGTTCACTCAAACTCACATCCATTGAGTCGGTGATGCCACCCAACCATCTCATCCTCTGTCATTTCCTTCTCCTTCTGCCTTCAATCTTTCCCAGCATCAGGGTCTTTTCAGATGAGTCAGTTCTTCACATCAGGGGCCAAAGTATTGGAGTTTCAGCTTCAACATCAATCCTTCCAATGAACATTCAGGACTGATTTCCTTTAGAATGGGCTGGTTGGAACTTCTTGCAGTCCAAGGGACTCTCAAGAGTCTTCTCCAACACCACAGTTCAAAAGCATCAATTCTTTGGTGCTCAGCTTTCTTTATACTCTGATACTCACATCCATATATGACCACTGGAAAAACCATAGCCTTGACTAGATGGACCTTTGTTGGCAAAGTAATGTCTCTGCTTTTTCATATGCTATCTAGGTTGGTCATAACTTACAAGGAGTAAGTGTCTTTTAATTTCATGGCTGCAATCACCATCTGCAGTGATTTTTGAGCCTTGCAAAATAGAGTTTGACACTGTTTCTGCTGTTTTCCCATGTATTTCCCATGAAGTGATGGGACCAGATGCCATGATCTTAGTTTTCTGAATGTTGAGATTTAAACCTACTTTTTCCACTCTGTTGTTTCACTTTCATCAAGAGACTTTTTAGGTCCTCTACTTGTTGAGAGAGTCAAATTCCATATCCTCCTATTCCGCCATTTGACTCTGTCCTGTGTTTCTTTCTTTTTTTTTTTTTTTAAGTCACTGGTAAAATCTTTTATTTTTAACTGAGGTATAAGTCACCGTATGATTCACTTTTAAAGTGTACACTTTAATGGTATTTACTATATTTGCATGACTATTTAGTACACATCTAGTACAACCAAGCCATTATTTAATTTCTTTTTTTTTAATGTGTTCTTTTTATTTTTATTTATTTTTTTAAGGTTTTTATTTTTTATTTTATTTTTTTAATACATAATTTAATTAAAAAAATATAAGACTTACAGCAAAGAAACAAATCTATAATGGCAAATATTAAGGCAACAAAATATGAATAAGAAAAGGTGATTTTTAAAGCCAGGATCATTATCAATGACTCAAAATCATACAATGCATAAACTANTTATTTTTTTTTGTTTCAACACAGTGGCATGATGTTTCTGCTTTCTTTCCCCATCGATACATAATCTAATGTAACAGGTACCACCAAAAACTGCAACATTCATTTGGCTGTAACAGCCAAGGGTTTTCTGATTTAAGCCTTTGGGAGGGAGAGGCATTCCGAAGGGTTGGCATTCTGCCACCAAATCTATGGTTTGGGAGCACCTCCAAAATTAATCCTTGCTCTACTTTCATTCAATATGCAATACTGCCAAAATACTGTTCATCTGCTGGAGTTAAGTACTCAATGAAAGCCAGAGGTAAAATTACAACCTGGAGAAACAATAAGAAGACTCAAAGCAAGATACACATCTGTCTGGATTGAATTTTTCGCTTTTCTCACTAGCCTGCCCAATTCATAATAGGTTCATCCTTCACAACTGCTGAGTAGTGGAGATTCAACAAGAGGGCAGTGGCTACGACATCGAGAGAGTAAGCATGGCATTGGCTGTGTCGCTACTCCTTTAATAAACTATGTCTGAAATTCCAAAAGCAAAGAACTAGGGGAAGGGTTTCTGTAAGAATTCAGTCACCATCATGTGCAGGATTAATTTTTTGGTGTATGAGATCAGAGCTACTTCCTAAATCATAGACTCAAAGAGACCACCACTGTGAAAGTTAAATCTGCACCTCTTTCAAGCTCTTTACTTTTTCAAGTTCAACTAAGAACTGCTTCCCGGTCCAATTGTATTGAATTCTGACACTACCATTTAACGTATTAATGGAACTTATTCAGAGCTGAGACCAAGAGGGTAAAAGAAATAGAGGTATTATCTAAAATAAGAGTTATCTTACAGTTAAGGTGGGAAGGGGAAAAAGAGTTGTTATAGATATTAGTTTCCTTCTGCTGCTGCTGCTAAGTCGCTTCAATCGTGTCTAACTCTGCGTGACCCCATAGACGGCAGCCCACCAGGCTCCCCCATCCCTGGGATTCTCCAGGCAAGAACACTGGAATGGGTTGCCATTTCCTTCTCCGTTGCGTGAAAGTGAAAAGCGAAAGTGAAGTTGCTCAGTCATGTCCGACTCGTAGCAACCCCATGGACTGCAGCCCACCAGGCTCCTCCATCCATGGGATTTTCTAGGCAAGGATACTGGAATGGCTTGCCATTGCCTTCTCCGAGTTTCCTTCTAGATGGACCCAAAGAGGTGAATTTACACTTAAGCTATAAAGCCTATTGGAAGACTAGTTCAGATTATCATTTAAAAAATGACTTAAAAGTCAGAATTTTATGAAATTGAAACATCTTCATTATTAGTAAGTTACCTATTAGAGAAAACTTTTTCAGGATTACTCGTTATGAGCATTTTAATAGGGTACAAATAGGAAATAATTTTATTCTTTACTGACCTGCTTTGAAAAAGTGAAAGTGTTAGCTACTCGGTTGTAAGCACATTGCTTCCACTTGGCTCATCTCTGCCTGGGCTAGGCTTCGAGACCATTACAGTCTGATTTTCACATTTATTCTCAGATAGGTAGCTACCTTCTTTCTTGCATATGGCAGCAAATAAAAGGGAAAGTGTTAGCCGCTCAGTGTCTGACTCTCTGTGAACTCATGACTGTAACCCGCCAGGCTCCTCTGCCCATGGAATTTGCCAGGCAAGAAGCCAGGAGTGGGATGCCACTCCCTTCTCCAGGGGATCTTCCTGACCCAGGGATCTAACCCAGGTCCCCTCCATTGCTTGACCTGCTTTATCAACTATTAATTCCCTCCCCTGGAAAAAACATTTCAAAGATCCCACTGTATTGTGAAGAAAACCCATCCAGGTGATTTCAGAACGCTGATCTCTTATCCATTTAAAACTTCTTCCTTTCTCAGCTCAGAAGACAGCATGGGGAGGGAAATAATCTTGATGAGCTTCTTCACTGCTTCTCCACAGTGCTTCTACCAAAGGTCCTCCTTTGGCAGAAGACTCCTTTGGTCCCTCCAGGACTTACTGAGGGCAGGTGAAGTGCAGATGTCACATTTGATGAGGACATCTGTGATCTGGTACCAGGACTCTCTGTGTATCAATTCTCAGATGAGCAAGCATGTTTTTCTCCCAACTCAGAGTAGCTGGGAGCTCTGAGAGCAGTCCCCTGGTGTGAGCCTCACTCAACATGCAGACATAATTTTTAGAGTTCCATTATATAGTTCAAACTGAACAACATTTTTTTTTTTAAAAATTCAACATGCTGTGTATCCAGAAAAACATCTATATTTTGCTTATTGTGATTCCCTTTGTATCCATTTAAAGAAAATCTTGCTTCTTCTATGAAAAACTATTTCAAATCATGAAAAAATCAGTCTTTCAAGCCACACCACACTCCCAACACCAAGACACAGGATGAGTATAACTCCTGAGAATTTTCTCCACTGTGTTCCCTATGGTTCTAGCTTCCACCTTGAGTATCGGTCTACAAAGGTCAACACACTGATAGATCTACTTTTATAGACTATATGAAACACTCTGACTAAAGGCTTTGCTGACCAAAGATCTGATTCATTTATTAACAATGTAAAATGATCATTGTACAGAAAAAGAAATTGTGTAGAAATTCTTATTTCCTGCCTGGCAACTGAAAGAACTGAATTCATCCAACTGGTGGGCTGTAGCAATTGTTTCCAGAAAGTCTGAGTGGCTGCCAAGCTGTAACACTGATGTACTAATGACCGTGACATTTGAGCAGTGTGTCTCAGTTTAGAATCAGATTTATCTATCATGCCACCATCACACAGAGTGATGGATCTCTATCTTTCAAAAGGCCCAAATGGTGGATTAGAAATCCACAAGTCTGTGGAAAATGATGGATTCCAGAGACTGAATATAGAATCTCATAGGCAGTGACTCTTAAGTCCAGTCTTTCCAAGATTCATGGTATCGCATTGGGAAACTTGCTTCACCTCTTTGGACCTCAGAATCCTCACCCATAAGGGTATACGAAGTAAGTGTTAGTCACTCAGTCATGCTCGACTCTTTGCAACTCCATGGACTGCAGCCCACCAGGCTCCTCTGTCCATGAGATTTTCCAGGCAAGAATACTAGAGTGGGTTGCCATTTCCTTCTCCAGTAGGGTATAAGAAAGAGTGGGGCAATAATCCCCTAAGGACTAAGGACTCTTGAAACTGTAATATTGAACAATTCCAGGACTCTCGAAACTCCATATTGAATAATTCCAGGAGTAAGAGTAAATTTGTTGTACCATTACAAATCAGAAAGTTCCTTGGAAAATATATATAATGGACAAGAGGTGTAGAAAAAAGTTGACAAGAACTGTACAGGTTGGCCCTAGAATTGATGGAAAAAGCACTCTTGCTTGTAATGTTTAGACAAATGGGCCAAAACGAAGACATTTCTTAAAAAACACCTAAGCGCCTCCAATACTGTGGTCAGTCTCAGGTTGGAGACTTTTCTTTCACTGTTCTTTCAAATGTAATTGAAAATTTTACATTTTATATTCTTTCACTAAGGCTCAGATATCTTTTTACCAGACATTTCTAAGAACATGGATAAAGTGTGATTTTCAAACCCTTTTACTCCAGAGGAGTACTCCCAAACCAAAGTCGTGATTTTAAAGACAAAAATGTGTGCTTAGTAGTTTTGTTTGCTTAAAATAATACCTTCCTCCCACAAATGAATATACACAATGCTGAGCTAAGCTATATACAATATGAACAGAAAGCTTTCTTCTGAAAAAAGAAAATTATGTATTTTTAACTCTGGAGATCTTTCACAGCCAATAAAACTTTATAAACATATGCCATGTTCTTAATTAATTGAGCACATTATAGCCACCTCATAAATCTTCTCACTATAGGAGAAAGTCTTCCATTTTGAAGCTTTTAATCTAAATTCAAAATTAACCTAAAGAGATAGCAACAACCGTTTTTCACAATTGTTGATATGACGTTAGGAGTACATAGAGACTGGTGCAGCTTTATAGAATCTGGTCAAGAAATAGAGCGGGTTTGTTCTGGAAATAAACCATTTTAGAAATTATCATGAAAGAAGGCATTATCTGATGCTCTGGTTATCTTTAAGAATTAGAAAGCTGTGAAATGGGTCAGGTGCAACACCATTGGGAGATGGAAACAGTTAAGCATGAACATCGACTTATGAGAAAACAATGACAACCATACCTTTGTAGCTTGAAGATTCTATGTGAGATGAAATTCAAATACAAAATAGAGCAAGTAGAGTTTCTCAGAAAGCACAGATTCTGGACCCCCTTCCTGCAAGTCTAAGATGAATAAATGGCACATCTTCCAGTTCACCTAGTAACTAGAAGATTCATATTCTTCCAGTCCTATATGGCTTGCCAGATACTCAAAGGGGAGTAAAGGATAACTGGTCCAATGAAACAAAAGATGTTTTATTTTAATATATTTGACCCCTAACAGATTCCAAACTGATATTTCTTTTTCAAAGAATGATTTAAGAGGAAATCAGATAGCATCAAAAAACATTTTTAGCACATGATTCTCCCTTATATTACCTTTCAGCAGCTCGTTCTCTTGCCCCTCTCTCCCTCCACCCCCTCAAAACACACCCCAAATTGAAACCACTGGCGCCTTCACACAGAGGGGAAATGTGTATGTTATACAGATGTATTGCTACCTTTGGGATTTGAATCACCCAAACAATCTGAGTTAATTACATCAACTGATGTAACCTAATTCCTTTAAAAGAGATGTCTGGCTGTGAAGAATTTTGAATGGATATTTAAAGCTTTCCTTAGCCCCCTGGAGAGAGTTTGAAATTAGGAAGATATTTTTTACCTAAGGAAAACAGTCCATCTTTGCAAATTCAGTATTTCCATGCTCGTTATTCACTCATATTTTTCTGTATTCTTTTTAAAAGTTAAACCTTTCATAGAACCTTGTAATAACACAGAGATGAAATTTTCATTATTAAGAAAAGGGAAGACAGTACTTTGCCAGTAAGGTAGCAATAAGTCAAGTGATGTAAATAGAAACACAAAAATAAGTATTATCCTAGAAATCCTAGAATTCTCTCTACCAGGCAAAGTCAGGTCAATAAAGCCATTTTTCCCCCTAATTATATTCTCATAAAAAGTAGGTGATCTCAATGGTTTCCTGAGCTCTTTTCTGCTGATATGTCCAAGGGTAGCTGTCAGCCCCTTGAATTTGTTTTCTGGTGCACAGATGGTGGTAGTGATTGTTTTGAAAACAATTTCTTGCATGGCCACCCTTCCAAAACCACCCAAAGCAAAATCCGTCCCACACTTCTGTATTTACACATTGAGAAAAATCTCCAAGTTTCTAAGGATTTATGATATTACCAGCATGTTTTTGGACGGTGGAGGAAAGCCATCCTAAATACTGCCTAAAACATTTTAGTTTGCCTAGCCATGACTGCACTGGAAAATTAGAGCAATGGCCTGGACACCGAACAAAGAAAACAACATCATTAGAATACAGTAATTCTGTAATTCCCTCCACTAAAACAAATTCATTTTTATGGTACTCAAAATGAAAACCTGCCACGTGGGCAGAGGAATTGGTGAGAGTGAACATGAACAGGAATATGTACCTAGTAAAGGTAACTATGGGACTCATCTTTTTAAAACTCCAGTTGTGGAATAGGGTTAAATCATAAATACAATTCAGGAAATCCAATTAAAGCTACCACTGCATACTTATGTGCTTGTAATAAAAAGGCACAGTCCAGTGAGTTAACAGGGAGAATGTCAGGCTTAACTAAGCATTTGTTGTTTATAATATTCTAATAATGCAGACACTATAAAGAGCATCTTTCCCCCCAAATCCTAACTGGTGAGTGGAAGAAAAAGATTGGTAGAGAGTTTTACAGAAAAACGAAATGCATTCAGGAAGGATATACCAATACCTAAAATATAGTATCTGATCATGCCTGGGAGCCATGAAACAGCATGTGAAGAAGAAACAAATGTCTCATTCAAATAAAATGATTGGAAAAATAGCCAAAGGCTAACAAAAACCCTCAAAGCCCCTTATTAGTTTATGATATATTCACTTTGAGGGGCTATCAAGGGCAGTACCTCTAAAGATATCTGGGTCTCCAGGATTTCAGATCACACTGATGAGTCAATCACCATCCTCTGTAAGCAGTGCAGAGATGAGACCACTTGGAAATCCTACATGATGGTTTGGAGATGTCACTTTTAGAGCTCTGGATAAACATAATGTCTGGCCATCACAATCATTCAAATGAAATATATCTCTCAGTGTCTATCTTGAATCTTGGAGGCTGTGGGTATGTTTGCACAGTTTAGTTGCCAGTGATCAAATGCAAGTAAATCAAAGCTTAATAAAAGTAATTAAGTTTATCAGCTCATATAACTGGGATCTGGAGGGACAGAACTGGGTTTAGGCCAAACTGTTTGTAGCGATCCCTCAGTATCTCAACTCCAATTCTCTTAGCTTGACTTTGTTCTGCATGTGGGTTTTCTCCTCCTAGAAGGCAAGATGACTACTGATAGACACAGTCTCAAAATTTTCTAGTTTGACTTTAGCTAAATTTACCCACCTATATACATGAGAGAGAGATATCTTAGCTTTAACTTCCCTTAATTTAGCAACTGTATAATGTAAGAAAGACATACCTCTCCCAAGAAAGGAGTGTTGTAATGAAAACAGTAGGTCTTCTAGAGTAAGTCTAATGAGCCTATGTTGGAAGCTAGGGTACCTCTTCCCTCAGGACACTCCTTCAGAGAATTAACATCACACACAGGCTCAGTGTGATTATATCAATATTTCTTCAGAAGACAGCATCAGAGCATTGCCCCAACACACACCTCCGCACACATGATTGGGAAACCTTCTATGTCGAGCAAGCCAGAATGGACTGGAACTATGGGCCAGATTCCCCTTCCCTCCTACTCTCCCTCCAGTCTTCAGTGATAGGGAGAGTGCATGAGCAAATCTGCCACCATCCCTCCTTCTCCCACAACCAGATCTGTGTTTTCAGGTAAAAGTAGAGTTTCAAAGTTCAACAGTAATCGTGATTGTTGCCTATTGTAATTAAAAAGAAGAGTAAAAATGACATACGTAGAAGTCAGCTGTAGAAACTGGAATTCAACTGTCACAAAACTGAAAGGCACACTCACCCTACAGGTCAGCAAGAATTTTAGTTGATGGCAAGGTCCCAAAGGTGTGCCGGTGTGCCGTACATTTTCCCTTTCCTTTGGGATCAAATTTTTCCATGCCTTTTCTTATCCCAGAGATAACTACTGGAAGTTTTGACAAAGCCTATTCACTCAAATAAGTCATTTTTCACTAGTGACCTATAAGCTCAAGTTTACCAGCCAGGTGAGGGAAGGATTTAGATATGGACTGTTTACTTTGAGCGTATCTAATTCAATCAAATGCCATCAAATCTGCCTAACTAGAAAACTTGCTTCCAGCGAATTTCCATCTACCTCAAGTCTGTAGAATCTGTGCCCCTCAATCTCAGATCATGGTAATAGAATGTCTTCCTTCTGTGTATCCCAGTTCAGGACTTGGAAACCGGTACATTCAATAGTTAATGGTTTAAGTCAGTGCAAATTCAGCTTTATGATACATTTAATTTCTATTCTATTTTGTCTAAAATAATTTCTAGCCATTTATCTTCTACCTAACTCCCTCTTAGATGTCACTACACACCAACTGATTATTGAAAGGAATCTTCCAAATTAGGTTTCTTTTCACTTAGTAGTAGTATAGCTGTCTTGGGCTCTCTTATTAATAGAACAGCTAATGTTAAAAGGTATTAGCCTAGCTAGTGCAAGGATATCCAACACTACCAGATTTCATTAAAGCCTCTCGAATGGATCAAGCACAAGAAAGAAAAAGAAATTCTATATTGATCAATGCAAATGAAAAGCAATTATATAAAAACTATTAAAGGTTTATTTTATATGTTGGGGAATTAGTTCCGAACACAAAAATTACCCTTAAAATTCACTTTGACAAATGTATTTTTTAAATGAATGAAGAAGGCTTATCTTAAGTACTTAGAATACATAGGTTTCCAGAAAGGGGGGAGATGTCTGAATGAGGAATTTAGCCTATGTGTGTGTGTCTGCTTTTGTCAATTTTGGCTTAAGATATTCCACACAAATATTGTGAAACAGAGGGTACTTTTCTGCAAGAATTTGGCAAGATTAGAATTGAGTTGTGCTCCTAATTTTGGGATTCAGTGAGGCATGATGGAAAGATTCCCACTTGGAGTAAGGCAGTTGTGGATTGAGATCTCAGTTACACCCTACACAACCTACAGATCCTCAGCAAGTTATTTAAACTCTCTGAATGTTAGCATTTTCACCTGCAAAACACAGACAACACTTAACTTATGGTGGTGTGGCAAAGACTGAATAAATCACTGACTTGATGGTGTGTGTATGAAGTTGCTTCAGTTGTGTCCAACTCTTTGTGACCCTGGGGTCTGTAGCCCACCAGGCTCCTCTGTCCATGGGATTCTCCAAGCAAGAACACTGGAGTGGGCTGCCATGCCCTCCTCCAGGGGACCTTCCCACTCGGGGATCAAACCTGCATCTCTTATGCCTCTTGCACTGGCAGGCCAATTCTCTACCACTAGCACCACCTGGGAAACCCACCTTTATGGTAGTTAGCATGATTTAAACAAATTCTACTATTATTTTAGAATCTTAGAGTTGGCAGAGAGTTCATATAGTTCTTTTAGTCCAACTTTGACCCAACGCAGGATATAACCACACAAAAATTTACTGATAGACAATCCTACAACCTTAAGTGAAGAAGAGCTGTGTCTCAAATGTAGCCATTCCATTTACATAAATATTTCCCTTGTAATAATCCCACAAATTATCTCCCTGGAACTCATATTTATAGACTTAGTTCAATCTTCTAGCATTAAATAGTGCATTTAACCCCTCTCTTTTATGACAAACCATGAATTCAAAGACTATCAAATTCAAGTAATTATGAGAGCATATACTCCTCCTCTCCAAAAATGTATTGTCTTACCAAGCTAAACATTTCCATGCCTCAAGATCTTTAGATATTATAGTTCTTCTTTAGATATATTCCAGGTGATAGAACGGTACTATTTTAGTAATTTCATTATTTTGTGTGTAAATGGAGTAACTGATAGAAATACTTTATTTCTTTGTTTCGGTGATTGTATTGAAAATTTTAATCTTAATAGTTAAACAGAATCTTGTATTACCCACCTTGAAAAACCACATATAAATTTTAACTCTAATCATCTCCCTCTCAAGTTACCTGCTTTTGATTTATTTATATTTTAGTTTTCTATTTTAGGCCTACATACTAAGCATTATTGTTATTATTGCTCTAGATAGTTAATGTCTAATAGAGTTGTCTATTTTTCAGCATTCACTTTACATGTCAAACACTCCTATGAAATTTCTGCTTAAGTACACCCTTTAGAAATGCCTTTACTGAGGTCCGATTGAAAGTGTTTCTTTTTGTTTCTCTGAATGTGTTCTTAAAAGATAATTTTTAACAGATAAATGATTGCGTTAACAAGCATTTTCTCTGTATTTTGAAGATAATATTCCACCTCCTGACTTCTATGCTCCACTTAAAATGACTGCTGTCAGTCTACTCAGATCACTTGTTAAAATCTGCTGCTGCATCTGGTACTTTGCTTTTAATCTGTGTGGTTTTGAATTTCTCTTTAGATATCCTGTTTGTGATTTTTTGGAATTTCTATGCTCATGATTGACGTCTTTTATCAATTCTGGAAAATTCTTAGCCATTTATATGTTCACATATTTAATCTGAGAGATTTTATCTAATAGGTCTAATACTCCAAGTTCAGTTCAGTACAGTTCAGTCGCTCAGTCGTGTCTGACTCTTTGCAACCCCATGGATGGCAGCACGCAGGCCTCCCTGTCCATCACCAACTCCCGGAGTTTACTCAAATTCTTGTCCATTGAGTCGGTGATGCAATCCAACCATCTCATCCTCTGTTGTCCCCTTCTCCTCCCACCTTCAATCTTTCCCAGAATCAGGGTCTTTTCCAATGAGTCAGTCCTTCACATCAGGTGGCCAAAGTATTGGAGTTTCAGCTTCAGCATCAGTCCTTCCAATGAATATTCAGGACTGATTTCCTATAGGATGGACTGGTTGGGTCTCCTTGCAGTCCAAGGGACTCTCAAGAGTCTTCTCCAAAACCACAGTGAAAAACCATCATTCTTTGGCACTCAGCTTTCTTTATAGTCCAACTCTCACATCCAAATGTGACCACTGGAAAAACCATAGCTTTAACTAGATGGACCTTTGCTGGCAAAGTAATGTTTCTGCTTTTTAATATGCGGTCTAGGTTGCTCATAACGTTTCTTCCAAGTAGTAAGCGTCTTTTAATTTCATGGCTGCAATCACCATCTGCAGTGATTTTGGAGCCCAAAAAAATGAAGTCTGTCACTGTTTACATTGCTTCCCCATCTATTTCCCATGAAGTGATGGGACCAGATGCCATGATCTTCGTTTTCTGAATGTTGAGTTTTAAGCCAACTTTTTCAGTCTCCTCTTTCACTTTCATCAAGAGGCTCTCTAGTTTCTCTTTGCTTTCTGCCATAAGGGTGGTGCCATCTGCATATCTGAGGTTATTGATATTTCTCCTGTCAATCTTGATTCCAGTTTGTGCTTCATCCAGCCCAGTGTTTCTCATGATGTACTCTGCATATAAGTTAAATAAGCAGGGTGACAATATACAGCCTTATAGATATATGTTAAACATTTTGATTTTCCTCTTTAATTTTTCTTTCATATCTTCTATCACTTTACCTTCCTGTTACTTTCTGGGAGTAACAGAAAGTAACAAATTTCTGTTAGTGAATTTCTTTAGCTTTATCTTGCAGTTTGCTAATTTCTCCAATTATGCCTAATCTTTTTATGCCTCCACGTGAGTTTTTAATTTCAATTCTTTTTTTAGCTTTTAAATGTTCCATTTCCTTCTGATTCTTTTTTTGCATTTTAAATTCTATCATTCATTTATTTAAATATGTTTTCAGAACACCAAAAAGCATATAGTATAACATAGTGGTTAGGAGCTGGCTGTGAAGTTGGACTATCAGGGGTTCAAATACCAACCCTACCACTGATACTTTATGGGTCTGGTTTTGCTGGTTGTTATTTCTGCTTATTCTCCCTCACAGTGCCTCATTTGCAACTGCTGATTGTGATTACTTATTCATTGAGAATTTATCTAAGGAATTTCTGTAAACACTGAGTAAAAAGTAGGTTTCTCCAGAAAAAACATTCATGTCCCTCTGACTGGTTCTTGGACGTGTTACCAGTTTTGTGGTTATGGTATAACAATTCCTCAGGTGGCAGTTTTTTTCTGATCACAGATTATCTGACTTCAAACCTTAAACTCAGGTGAGGTAAGCCATTAGCTATAGATCATCAGTGGAGAAGGCGATGGCACCCGACTCCAGTACTCTTGCCTGGAAAATCCCATGGATAGAGGAGCCTGGTAGGCTGCAGTCCATGGGGTCGCTAAGAGTCGGACATGACTGAGCGACTTCACTTTCACTTTTCACTTTCATTCATTGAAAAAGGAAATGGCAACCCACTCCAGTGTTCTTGCCTGGAGAATCCCAGGGACAGGGCAGCCTGGTGGGCTGCCGTCTATGGGGTGACACAGAGTCGGATACGACTGAAGTGACTTAGCAGCAGCAGCAGCAGCAGCGTGGATCATTAGAGATAATATTTTCATTACTGCCCAGGCTGTCTTGGCATCTTCCTTTAGTAAAATAGAATGTCAACCTCATTCTTTTACTGAGGGTATAGCCTATTTTGTTTTTGAACTATAAAAGACATTTTAAATTTCAATTGCATTAACATTATCTAGTGTATCAGTTATCTTTACCAAATTTGCAATTCATTAATGTCTTCCTCTAGGATATGGGCAAAAATGTTAACATTTCTATTCTAGTTAATGCCAATATAACTACCTTGTCCATTAGACATACAAATTATCCTTTATATAAATCATATCAGTAACTTCCTTCTCTTTTATTGTATTATTTCCAGAATATATAGACTGGCTATTATTGGTGACACCATTAAAAGAGAAACTCTTATGTTTTTCATTAAGGACCTCATTTTTTTCTTTTTGAATATAGCAAAAGTTTGTGAGAACGTTGTTCATATCTGGAATCCCAACTTTCTTAAATCTTTTTAAATAAAGTTTTTCCCTCTCCACTCCATTGAAATTGCTTTTTAAAAGTCATCAATAACTTGCATCTTGCTAATGCTTTATTCCATTGATCTACTAATTAAAGTTTATCTCTTGGTCTTGGATGTTTCCCTGGTGGCTCAGACGGTAAAGAATCTGCCTGCAATGCAGGAGACCCCCTTAGGTGGGATGATCCCCTGGAGGAAGGCATGGCAACCCACTCCAGTATTCTTGCCTTGGAGACTCCCCCATGGGCAGAGGAGCCTGGTGGGCTACAGTCCATGGGGTCACAAAGAGTCGAACACGACTGAGCAACTAAGCACAATGGCCTTGGATATCAAGAACCTGGTTTTCTCTGCCTTTCTAGCTGTTCTTGTCTGGTCATCTTTGCTGGTTCTTCTACATCTCCCTGACATTTTAAGCCAGAGATTTTGGTATTGCTTCTTAATCAAATTATAAAACAGATTACTTCCACTAGCTAAAGACACTACACAGATTTCATAGTTTTTCACTACTTTATTTCATGTACTTTTCATAAGTAGGTGTTATCAACCCAATTAATGAATTTTAGCAGGTGATTTTGGAGCCCTTTGACAAGCATATGGTTATCAAGAACAAGTTTTCCAGGCAAATCTGATCTCCTTTACTGCTCAGAGTGCTTGATGTGTAGATCAGGGGAATACCATAGACATAACTGTGTTTTCACTAAGTCTTCAGACACTGACATTTCTGACTTTTTTGGAGAAGAAACAATAAAATGTTTAGAATTTGCAAAATGCAATGAATACTAACGATAGATCCAGATGACGAACAGAAGGGCCTGAGGTGCCACTCTGTAGTTATATCCTTGCCTCCAGTTGCTTCATTCATTCATCAACTGCTTAAACAAATATTTGTTGAGTGCCTATGTCCAGGCACTAGTTTTGGTTCTGTGTATATAAATATAGCTATGCAGTGGTGCAGTGGTACAGAAACTGCCTGTCAGTGCAGGAGACATAGATTTGATCCCTGGTTCCAGAAGATCCCCTGGAGAAGGAAGTGGCTACCCATCCCAGTATTCTTGTCTGAGAAATCACATGGACAGAGGGTCCTGGCAGGCTGCAGTCCATGGAGTTGCAAAGCGTCAGACATGCCTGAGCACACAGCACACACATGACACATTAAAGGAGAAGTTGCTGGCTTCATGAAGCTTACATCATGGTGGTGGAAACAGATAATAAATAATCAAAATATATACTAGACAGTGATAAGGATTAAAGATAGTAAAAGCAAGGAAGGGTGATAAGTATGTGTGTGTGAGGGAATAATTATAGATAGGGCAGCCAGCATGGGACTTAGTCTTACAATATATGTACATAAAGAATAGAAGGAGGGGAAGGAGGGTGTCTATTATTGCTTACTCACCCCTGCACCATAACACCTGGAGTCTTCCTAGGTGGAGCTAGTGGTAAAGAACTCACCTGCCAACGCGGTAGATGTAAGACACGCAGGGTCGATCTTTGGGTTGGGAAGATCCTGTGGAGGAAGACATAGCAACCCACTCCAGTATTCTTGCCTGGAGAATCCATGGAGAGAGAGGCCTGATGGACTACAGTCCACAGGGTCGCAAAGAGTCGAATACGACTGCAACTACTACAGTAACACTTAACACATGGTTAGCACAAACCAGTACTTAATATTTAATTAATGAACAAGTAAGTAGGCCAAGTTTGATTATCTACCAAGGTCTTCATCATACTAGTCATATCAGAATCTTAAGAAGCATTTCCTATAGAACAAAGTCATCTGGCTTTTGTTTTTCACTTGTACTTTCTGAAGACTCAACAGAGCCACAAAGTGAAGGAAGCAATAATTCTCTGGCCTCCGCCGCTGCTGCTGGCGTGCCACCTGTTGTTATTTCCCCTTGACTCAAAGATGATATGAAAGAGGTCCCTATACGCTCTGTTAAGAGCATGTGTTAGCAGGAGTGAAGGGTGTGATATATCAGGAGCATGGCTCAACTTAGCATTTGTATTCCCTTTGACTATGTAGCTATATTCTGTAGTGATCTGAGGTGGAGTCAATCCTGAAGGATTTGGGGGAGGAAACAGGAGAGGGGAAGAGAAGAGTCGGACACGGCTGAAGCAACTTCGCAGCAGCAACAGTGATTCTATACATAAATAGAATCAAGCCAATGAAGGCTTTTGGAAAAGAGCGAAATAAATATCTCCAACACTTTTCGGAATGTCTGCTAATATTGATAAGTTTTTTTTCCTCAAGCGTTTCACCAAAATTTCTAAAGTTCATGTGTTTTTTAAAAAAACAGCCTGAATTTCCTGAGGAACTGCTGCGCCACTGATATTCTCTGTCTCGGTGTCTAGCTCTCTGAAGGTACACTCAGCAGGCCCTCTCATTCTTTCTCCTTTGGATTGTCTAAAATGGTGAAAAAATGGAAAATATGAAGAGCTGTTATGACTCTCTCTGTTACAGGAGCAGCGTTTAAGGAATTATCTTCCCTTTTTTGTAACTAAATGGCTTGTGGGTTTTTTTTGTTTTTTTTTTTTTTAATGCACTTACATCCAGCTAACCTGCCAAAGCAAATCCAACAGTTAAATTTTCCTAAAAGACTGACTAAGGATGAAAGTCAGCAATCCCCAAGCAGGATGAAAGTGACTGGGTTGTTTTCCAGAGCTTTGCCTTATCCAGCAGAGACTAAAACTGATCCTGAGCTGGAGAGGAGATGAGTCAAATAGGTCCTAAATACCAGTCTACAGGACAGTGTTCTTCTTACTTTATAACACAGGTCCTATGGTCAAAGAATATAAAGGGCTATTTTTCCTTCAAAATACCTACATGCTAATGATAAGTAGCCATTATTATATTTCATTTTTCACTTTCTGCACCAAATTCTTAAATAATGAAATGCAGAAGGAACGGGAACAGCAGGGTATGGTCTCTTGCCCAAAGCAGTCATTCGTCTAAGAATCAGTTTTTGATGATTTTTTTTGCTTTTCCCTTTTATCCCTTTAGGCCATGTTTGCATCTCCCCTTTAGTTCTGAGAGTCATATTCCCTTCAGCAAAATATCATCTATAGATTATAAAGTGTGCTCACCTAGTTGTGGTAAAGCATTTTGAGATCTCAGAGGAATACATGATTTTGAGACCAAAATATTCAAAACTACAAACTTTTAAGTCCAAGTATACTAAATAAGAACTGGTACTCCTTAGAGCAAAGTCTAGAATAAAGGTTAGGTTTGTGAAACCTCTATTTTGGGATAATTTATATATACTCTGGAAGCACAACTTATGAATACAAAATGTTAATACACTAAGTAGTCATCATAGTAGGTCTCCTTAGGAATTCCATTAGATAAAATAAATATAGCCAGACCAAGAATATATTCATGTGCTTGAAATCAATGAAGGTCCTCTGTTCTATAAATTGTTTCTTTTTACCCCCTTGGATCTCTCAAATAAATGAGAGTTTTTGACTTAATGATTTAATATTAATCTTCTCTACATACTGACTCACTTTCTCTACTGATGGAATCAGAAGTATATAATAGACCTTTCTACACAGAGAAGTTAAGCAGCCTCAACAATGTTAACAATATTACCAAAATTTGGGTAAAGTTATTTCCATTTCACAAGCTGGATGAGGTTAAACACTTTAAAAGCTACCAGAATATTGGGCTATTTTGTTGCCTTTTTACTTGATTTTCTAAGTATAACTTTAACATATTCATTTGGAAATTAAACTCTGCTCTTTATCAGAGAAAATCTAGAGAGGGGAGAATGTTGGAAAGCAAAAGTTTTAGAGATAATTTGCTGCAGCATGTCTTTACTCCTCAAGTGAGTCTACCTGAGTTCTCCCAGCTCTGCCCTTACTATCTTTGTGATCTTGGTCACAGCATGCGTTCATCAGATGCTAAACTATAAAATGTGACGATTCCACTCAAAAAAACGGGCAGAAGACCTGACTAAAGAGACATTTCTCTAAAGAGAACATGCCGATGGCCAACTGGCACTTGAAAAGATGTTCAACATGACTAGTTATTAGAGAAATGCAAATCAAAACTACAAGGGGATATCACCTCGCACCGGTCATAAATGGCTATCGTCAAAAAATCCACAAACAGCAAATGCTGAAGAGGGTGTGGAGAGAAGGGAATCCTCCCGCACTGTTGGTGAGAATGTAAATTGGTACAGCACTATGGGGAACAGTAAGGAGGTTCCTTAAGAAACTAAAAATAGAGCTACCATATGACCCTGCAATCCCACTCCTGGGCGTATACCCAGAGGAAAACAAGGCCCCAAAGATACATGCACCCTGATGTTCATTGCAACACTGTTTACAATAGCCAAGACATGGAAGCAGCCTAAATGCCCACTGACAGAGGACTGGATACAGAAGATATGGTACATATATATATACACAATAGAATATTACTCAGCCACTAAAAACAGTGAAATAGGCCATATGCAGCAACATGAATGGAGATAGAGAGTGTCATACTGAGCGAAGTAAGTCAGATAGAGAAGGGAAAATAGCATGTGACATCCCTTACCTGTGGAATCTAAAGAGAAATGATACAAATGAGCTTACTTACGGAACAGAAAGAGACTCACAGACTTAGAAAACAAATTCATGGTTGCCGGGGAGGAGGAATAGCTAGGGGCTTTGGGAAAGTTGTGTACACACTGCTATATTCTAAATGGATAACCAACAAAAGACCTATTATATAGCACAGGTAACTCTGCTCAATGTTTTGTGCCAGCCTGGATGGGAGAGGGTTTTAGGGGAAAAAGGATTCATATATATGTATGGCTGGGTCCCTTCATTGTTCACCTGGAACTATCACAACATTGTTAATAAAAAATAAAATCAAAGAAAAAAAATGCAGGGGTTCATCTAAGCACTATCTGAGGTTGCTTTCAGCTTCAGTGGAAGCTAAATTCTTACATGTTCTGTAATGAGTTGACATTCAAAGAACTGCAGGTACTAACAAGCCTGGTTTCTGATTCTATTCTGTCTTAAACATGCCAGGGTTCTCAGTCACTGCTATCTGCATAGCTTCTTCTGAGGGAAAATTCTCTGTTTAGTGCTCTCCAGAGGCAGCCTCATGGAAGCCAGTGCTGAACCCAGAACGCAGAACGGTACTTGGCTCATAGGAGGAATCCAGACTCTGGCCATGTCCTGGAACACTTAATCAAGTATGACCGATAAGATTCTCTGAATGCCTGGAAATTTGGAATGAGGATGAGAAAATAATTCAATTCCTCATAGAGTCTGGAGATATACAGTCATGGCAAGCAGAAAATCTGGAGAGGCCATGGTAGACTATTAGAACTCAAGAAATTTAGAACAATTTTATGCAAAGATTAGTGAGCCTTGCTCCTCCTTACTTATACCACATTAGTTAGACTTTTTGTTATTAGCTAATAAATAAAAAAGTTTGGAACTTCTTTGAGACAGGCATCATTTAACAGATTATTTCAGAAAATCCCCTTGGTTTCTATTCAAGATAACATTAAAAAATAGTAAATTATTACTCACAAGGGTTGTGATTAGTCACAGGCCTCTGTGATGAGATTTCTCTCCAATGACTGTTTCAGAATTTTGAGTAAAGAGTAGAGACATTCTTGTCTTAGGCCAAACTTAGACATAATTGTCATGGGTTCTCTTATTTGGAATGACCTGCCTTCCTCTTTTACACCCCAAATGACCAACAGAACCAATTACATGTAATGACCAATTACAACCTCTTCTCTCGCAGCTGAGGCATGAAGAGATGACCTTCCTCACTCTCTAGCAAAGAAATTACAAATATATATATATATATATATATATATATATATATATATCTCAAGACAAGATGTAAAATCTGTCTTTAACATAAATCCCCATTTTCTGAGGTTATTGGCGATTCAGAAAATCAGACTCTTAAAACCAAAAGAGACTACTTAACTTTGAAATCAACAATCTAGGGGAACTTTAGTGAGAGAAAATCAGAGAATCATGGAGTTAGATGGTTATTAAAGAACTAATTGAGCCCTTTGCCTGTAACCTACGCTATATAAAATGGACAACTATTGTTCCTATTTTGAAAGCTCTCTGAGGAGGATGTTTCAAAGGAATGTAAAAACTCCCCAAATCATGGTAATTGAAAGTGGTCTAGAAAGTGGTCTCACTTCCACAGATTAGGCTTCCTCCTGCCAAATTCCAAAATGTAGGCTGACCTCAGGTGTGTTCAACTGATCTTTGGCAACTCTGGGCCTTCAGTCCCAACACAAAGCCATTTCTTTTAATCCTGGGTCTGCGTTGGCATCCAGAATTACCCTTTATGTGCAGAGGGTTTCCTTCATCTCTTCCTTGGTTCACTCAGTCAACAGTTAATTGTGAAGGGATTATAATAGTCCAAACATTGCCCTGGGCACAGGAATTATAAAATAGTTACAAGAGCTCTGCTATTAAAGCTTTTACATTCAATTTGGGGAGAGCAAGAGAAAAACAAATGAATAATTGAGAATACACAGAGAATAGCTCTTAGGAGGGCTAGGTGTCTTCTTCAGATTATGATGCTGACCTCTTAAAGAGTTCAGGAGCTGGAATGATGAGAAAGACAGGTTTGAGATATCATGATGTTTTCTGAAGTCCTGTGCCCCAGTGCCTAGTTCTAGAATATTACCTGAGAGCTCCAGGACAGCTGGGATGAGCAGGCCTGCCCCTGTTTATGTCACTAAACACCTCTGGTTGTTATAGATCTCAGAGGACTGGGGATGTGTGGGTGAATGTCTCCTGGCCAGCTGTATACCCTGGGCCCAGAAAGCCTGAACCTAGGCTCTTTACAAAGAGAGGATAAAACAGCATCTTCATCCACTAGGGATACAGAAGGTACAGGATACCTCTCCAAGGTCTACATGGTGCCAAACAACCCCAGAAAAAGTAGACCTGGGGGATGAAAGCTGTGCCTTCATTTTCTATGGTCATCATTTATAATCCCTCACATTAAGAGGCCTACTTTATTATTCCACAACTAAGTTAATTTCAAAATCTTTTCTCCACAGTGCTCCTAATAAAAAGCAGATGTGGGAACCACCTCGGAATCAGGAGAACCCCTCTCTCCTATCTCTCCCAACCTCTGTCTGCTGCAAATAAGCCAAATTTAAACCAGCAATCATGCATGTTTCCAATCAGCACTCCAGCTTTCTCCCCACGGAAGTAACTCCTTGGCTCGCACAAGGGAAGGAGATGTTTCCTTCAGAAAGCAATGCCAGGACAGGGAGCAGCTTATTCTCACGATATTTAAAATGCTAACTGTCCAGTGCAGTGAGAAAAATCGATGTAAGAGCAGCCAGGGAAAGGCAGGAGAGGCCTGGAGCCAGCAGAAGCAATGAGAAAGACAGAGGAGGACCGGGGAAAATATTTATGAAGTTTGAATACATGAAGTTTGTCTTCTTAGAAGCCCACCCTGTTGTGGGTCCATGTGGAAATGTGGTTCATGGTGAGAACTGCCTCTCCTTTATCCCACACATTCCTGATCATAAATAGACAGTGATATTCTGAAATCCACAGTGGGGTGGGCCCAGTTTTATGCTTTGTGGAAGAGGGGACATTACACTAGGGCAGCTATGAAACAAAAGTGCCCTTCATGTGTCTTATGACAACTCTCTCCAATATGAAAAGCTAAAGATGTTGCCATACCATGAAGAACAAGGAAATGCCACAACTGCCCAATGAAGAAGTCCTCATGAAAAAAAAAAAAAAAAAACCCTGCTTGGGAGGAAAGTCAAACTAATATGTAAGAAACAGTCATTCTTCCCATCAGCCTCATTTTTTTTTTTTTTTTAAGATTTAAAAACAATTTTCTAGATTCGCCCCCTCAAATGCTTCTCAGGATCCTTAGAAAATGGGTGAACTCAGTTGTAAAAAACTTTAAACTATCTAAGAGGTTTTTGGACAGTTCTTGAAAGAAATAGGCTCCATGGGAATATTGCTGTTGACACTGGCTTTTGTTTGGGGGCTTCGAATACACATGCTAGGAAAGGTAACTTGTGAGAATGTTAGAGGCAGTTTCACTGTGTGCACGGTCTTCATCAAAAGTAATTAGCACTAAGCCAGGCTTCCATTTAAAAGTCTTTTCATTGGAAAAAGCACCAGTTCAGTTCAGTTATGTGTGCTTGTCTCTTTCTGACAGCAGTTCTCAAAGCAGAGCAAAGCGGCAGCATCCATAGTAACAATCAAAACACCAGAAGACTGGCGGTTAACTCAATAAAACTCTTGAGCACACAGAGAGCTGATAATGTCTAATTGACTGAATAGATAGTGAGTAGCTGACAGTTCTGGGAATTAAACTGGATATTTATTTTAATCTGTTTAATTTAAAATTGGAACAACATTTTATTGTCCCATAAGTTTATATAAATTTTTTACTGGTTGGTTAAGTTACATGCCTGTTTTTCGACGGCAATTTAAAAACACTTATCACATGCAGTTTTTTAAGATATTTTCAGTTTTCCCAAATCACTGAGAAAGAGGTTAATGCAATAAACATAAAAAGTCAACAGACCATCACACTTTGTTTAAAAGAGCCTTCCCGACAACAGGCAACCTGCATTCAGTTCTTCCCTCTGCCACCTTCTAGCTCGGTGAGCGTGAGCAAGTCACTTGCTATGCCTCACTACAACCATCTACTAAATGAGATCAAAACGATCCTAAACTCACCGGGTTATTTTGAGCATTAATAAAACAAGGCAGGTAAGCAATTAATAGAGTGCCTGTCAGTACTCAGTTATTATTATACCCACTGTCTTTGTCAACTTGACATCAGCTAGCTAACCCACCTGTTTGCCCTGAATCGTTCTTGAACCCCAACTCTGGGGCCCTGCTGCTAATCAGAAACCTGTTACCATAGGGATTATTTAAAAGCACATGGATCTTTTCACTTACTGAAGTCCAAAATACAGAACCATATTTAACACAGAAGCTCTCTAGGAAGAGCTATTAGGTAAAAAAACAGAACACAATTCATTTGTATTCTATTCAGAGAGAGCTGTTCATCACAGACCCAAAGAATGCTAGCCCTTAGGCTAGTCAGCACTCACAACCCACTCTCCCACCATCTATCAATCACTTTAGTTTATATGGGAAAAAATCCAGGTAATTGCCATGGTTCCCTTTCTTCCATTCGTCTAAGTCTAGAAGCAACTGAGAATCAAATCCAGAGTCTTTCAATGCATGAATGAATTTTTTTGACTTGTATTATTTAAACTGATATTTGATTTAATATAAATGAAAATATGGATTCTTACAAAAAATTTGGTTACTGGCACTACTAGGTGTGAGCCAGAGGCCAAGTGGCAACCATGCCATAGATAGGTCAAACACTCAAAGCTTGCTATTATGTTCTCTCAGGTTACCTTAATTAGGAAAATATCACTGACTCCTGGTCAGGGTTTGAAGCCCAGTGTGGTGAGTGAGACAGTCTCCCAGGAACACCCTCTAAGGGGTTAAGTCTGGAGGATGCAAGTCAGAAGCCATCCTGTTTCCTCTACCCACATTCTGGCAGAGATGCCCCTGAACAAGACTTCTCTCATTCAAGTCTTATCCAGCGCTTGTAGAAATGTCTTTCCTTGGCAGCTCAGGGCTGCTACTTAAAAAGACATGGGCCAGAGAAAAAGTATTAAAGAGGGCTTCTACTAGGTACAATGCAGATCGAAGTTACTAACAAAATAACACACTTTTTCAGTGAAACTGCCAACCAACTTTTAAAATTCCAAGGAAGACGTTTTCAAGGCAGGGACTGTAATGCAGGTATTTCTTCCTGCCACTGCTGCTTTCTACACAGTAGTCTGCTCAGAACTCTTGACATCATCATCATCATGGCCATCAAGGCTCTTCCAGCCCTTCTGCGTACCCAGAGCCCTACCTGAGCTCTCCAGATTTTACAACTATTTTGGCAGCTATTAGTACTCATCCACTTAGACCTTCAGCTCCAATATAGGTACCTTGAGATTCTCTCCAAAAAGACCTCATTCCCTCTCTACATCTCTGTAGTCTCTGTGCAAACAAAGGCTCATTCAGAAGATGCTGTTTCTCTCTCCTCACTGAGTATGCATTTAATAAAACCCTCTTTACAACACATATGGCATCCTTGATACTGACATCCAACCAGACAGACTCCAGATCTCTTTCCTGTCTCTCAAAACTGGGGACTGGCAACCTTTCTCCTAGGAACTGCCTCTGGAGGTCTACTCTTTGTGCAGGTGTGCCATATGTGCAACCAAAACACATAAACACAGGCATACAAACTTGGAGACTAGGTTTGTAATAGTGGGCACTCTGCCTGACTTCCCGTCAATGAGAAAATGCCCCGGAGATGGGAGAGGTGAACCTACTTTTCCCTTAAGTGTGATGTGAGTATTTAAAAATACATATTTTTGAAACAGTATGGCCCCTAGAAGCAAGCCAGCCTCTTCATCTGGTGATCATCTGCTTGAAAATCAGAAGGAAAACTGGCTCTCTCTTGGCTTCCAACAGAGCATCTTCCTTAAAGCCTTCCAAGAATTCTTCTGTCTCTGAGACTTTCACTTACTTACTGCCTATGGAATTTAATCTTTTTTTCTAACTTGTGACTTCACTATAGTTCATTCTTGACTGGAGTTTGATAAATCATTGTGGTTCATGACCTGTCATGACATTCATGATCATTTATTGTCATGAAGCGATAAAGATGATCAAATCAAAAGGCCATTCTTCTTTTCTCAGATTCTGAGAAAACCCTAAGAGGGCTACCCTAAAAGAGGAATCCGAGCCACCCTAATAGAGGTTCAGAAATGGGGGTTAAGCTCAGTAAGTGTTAATCTCTCCTCAGTAAAAGAAATGCATCAATTCATCTCAGCCCCCTGAAAAGCTTTATAACATTTCCTAAGAACTGTAAACTCCCTGCTTTTAAAAACACGAACTTCCCAGTTGGTGCTAGTGGCAAAGAATCAGCCTGCCAATAAAGGAGATGAAAGAGATGCTGGTTCGATCCCTGGGTCGGGAAGATCCCCTGGAGAAGGAAATGGCAACCTACTACAGTATTCTTGCCTGGAAAATCCCACAGACAGAGGAACCTGGTGGGCTACAGCTCATGGGGTTGTAAAGAATCAGATATGACTGCGTTCACTCACACACACACACCCAAAGAACACTAATCAGTGCCGTTTCTGAGCAGTTCTCTAAAGAGGCAGGGTTGGACGTCTCCAAAAAACAATCATATTACTCACCAGTTACCCTATTGAACTTGGGATACTGAAGGGACCTTACTGTCTTTTTTTGTTGTCTCCTTCCAAAAACACAAGACAGAATCTGAGAGTTCGGTCAGTTCAATAGGGCGTGGACAGGATGGAGCCTGTTCTGACGCCAGAACAGCCACATGTAAGGGAGCTCTATCTGGATCCTGGTGGAGATAAATAAGATGTCAAGAGATTTAAAAAGAAAAGAATAGACAGCAGATTTTGTTGTAGTAAACCTCAATTCAAACAAGGCAGTGAATTCAAAAGCTGAGCCTGCTGAGATTGCATAGGCCTCTGTCAGGGCAGACAAGACATCCCTTGAGAGATGAGGGTAAAACTATTATAGGAAAGAGCCCAAAAGGCCTAGAGGGAAAGATTCCAGAAGCAAAAAGCTCCAATTTGAGAGGGGGAGAGCGCTTTAACCAAAAGAAATAATGAAGGAGACATTTCATGAAAAGAAAGAAAAAAAGTATAAGTTGTTTGTAATTTTCCCAACATCTTCAACCCAGAAAAATGTGGTTGGTGCATCTGGCATTCCTGCCATCTGCATATTCCTTGGAGCATGACACGGAGTTTGGAGGCGGAGAGAGACAGACGGCCTTCTGTCAAACACACAGGAATGCTCCGGCCAAGCAGCTCAGGGAGGGTTGGGAGCAACCTTGTAAGCTTCCATTATAGTGATCTAATTTTTCAATCCTTGCTTTGGAAGGATCATATAGGGAAGAGCATCTATTTTAACTCCAGAATTCACTGAGAAGGAAGAGAAGCCAATGCCAAAGCCAAAACTACCCATAATGAACCACTGAGGCATTTCTTATTAGTGGTTCTAACATCCAAGTCATTTTGACCTGGGAAAGCGATGTTTGCAGTACAGTATCACATGTAAAACTTCAATCTTCATGGCAGGAATGGGGAGAATCAGAGCGTCTGTAACAGAACCAGTTATTACCTATAACCTACAACTACAATTACTTTTATTCCTCAATATTCAATACTCTCAAGATTCAACTATCTGAATCCTCATATAAATTTGACTGCTTCTTGATGATTCTCCAAGACTGTTATTACAGAGCTGGAAGAAATTTCCAGTTTTCAGGCAAGACTTTTCTTCAAATAACAAGTCTGTTTCTGCAAGGTCAGTTCATGGAGCATCTATCCTGAGAACGAGAAGGGCATTTTACACAAAATCTCCCTGCATTCTTCAGAACATAATAGGCTATGCTATAGTAAAAAAATAAACCCTAAAATCTCAGTGGCTTAATACAACCCTGCTTTCTCTCTCTGGTAAATCCTCATGTGGATAGGGCAAATTTTCCAGGGCAGTTGTTCTGTGTGCGGTAATTCAAGGATCCAAGTTTCTTCTACCTTTCCTTAAGCAGGGAACAAGAGATAGAAGAGGAATACTGACTTTTAACTTGTACTCACAGTCCATTGGTCTAAACTGGTTACACAGCTTTAACTGCAGGGAGGAAAAGAGATTTAGAGAAGCATAGCAATATTTAGTTTGTGCTAAGTGTCTACTACATTCACATTCACCCATTAATAGTCATCTGACTCATTGGAAAAGACCCTGATATGCCAGGGAAGATTGAGGGCAAAAGAAGAAGGGGGCAACAGAAGATGAGATGGTTGTATGGCATCACTGACTCAGCGGACATGAGTTTGAGCAAACTCAGAGAGGCAGTGAAGGACAGGAAAGCCTGGTCTGCAGCAGTTCATGGGGCTGCAAAGAATTGGACACAACTTAGCATCTGAACAACAACAATCCATCAAAGAACGAGTGAGATTAGGCTTAATGGAGCCTCAAGGGTAATACAAGGGCCGGCTCTCTATGTAGGTGGCACAGGAGGGCATATCTGTGGGATGAGACAGGAAGGGAAAAAGAGTGCTCACTTCCTCTCCCTACGCCTAAAATTTCTATGCTATTGTATCACTTGAGTTCAGATATATAAGGCTGCTTTGACTTTAATTTTTTAAAACCACTTTATTGAAATATGACTGACATACAAAAAGCCATCAACATGTAACGTGTACAACCCTTTCAATGTATCTTTTCTTGTTTCTGCGCCCCACCAGTGCTGTCTGACATTCCCCCTCCCCCACAGATTCTTCAGCTCTCATAAGGGCATTTTTGTCCAGGGATGCTTGTTAAATCAGTATTTGTGTTAGGGAACAAGGGCTGGGACCTCCTACTCTGCCATCATGATGACATCACTCAGGGCTGCTTTTAAAATACAAATATTAGAAGGAGGCTCAAGAGGGAGGGAGTGTACCTATGGCTGATTCATGTTGATGTATGGCAGAAACCAAGACGATATTGTAAAGAAATCATCCTCCAACTAAAAATAAATAAATTTAATAAAATGTTTAAAAAAAGAGAAAAACTAAGAAAAAAACAGAAACAAAAAACAAATAGTATCTAAAAGGAACCCACTTTGAGCTGAGTGTTTACCAAGTAAAGACTCTTAAAGGGACAAATGAGGTATCAAGTTTCCCCCTGGGCGAAGGGCCACAGGCTCACCTCCTGAGATCAAGGCTCATGCTGTGGATACCAGCCTTGATCATCCCAGGGCAGCTGAGCTCAGGAGAAAGAAACACTTGCAGTTGAATGGTGACCTTTCTCCACACTCCCACTGGCTTGATATCAAGCCATTAACAACTTATCTGGAGCTGATTCATAAGTTGATTTTATCAGGCACCTTGCTGGCCTCTGAAGCAGGAAAAAATGAAGTTAGTATGTTAGATTGGGTAGTGACATGTCATGGTTATAAGCTGTCAGTCAAACAGACCAGGGCTTATATCACTAGTCACACTAATTACTAGTAATGTGAGTTGGGTAATTTGCTAATGTATATGAGCCTCATGTGTAAACTGGGAATAATAGCTTTGAATATTGCTTGGAGGTTATTGTGAGGAGAAAATCACATCAAGCTTCTGGCTCAGAGAAGGCACTCAGTAGATATATTAATGAATTGCCTTTCAGATTACTCTTGGACAGAAGGAGACAGGAAAAAGTTTAACCCTTGTAAATCAGCATGCGCTTGAAATGGAGGAACATGAGGACACATTGGGTGAGTAGGTTACTGGTTAGGAACTGGTTACTACGTGAAGGGACTGAGGAAAAGAGAAAGGAGAGGAAAGGAACTCAAGACAAATGTGACCAAATTCACAATTTGGGGAAGATCAGTCTACACTACAGTCTGATTTTTGTCCCCATTCATCATGCATTTGGTGACAACTAGTAGAAATGATGATAAATTAGACTACAGAATGACCATGAAGTTCACTAAGACATTTATAAAGGCTTTTGGCTCTGTATTTGTATACATCTGACCTCTGAAATCCCACGTAGCGCGTTAACTCCAGGATACACCTCTTAATGTCAGTCGCCAAGAAAATGAGGAAGGCACTTTAAACACCAAAATAAGGCTGGCTCAAGAGAAAAGAATTTATTTCCCCAGACTTAAAGATCCTATTTTTCTTACAGTGTCTTAAATTGTGAAAACACAGGGCAATGCTCCTAACTAAACAGTGTATTAGCTTAGTTTTCAAATCAAAATTGTATAAAGTATTCCAGGAAATATTTCCAGAGCCTCCTAAAAATTCTTTAAAATATCCTTGTCTATGACACCACTTATGCTAAGCATTACATAAATTAGAGAACTGAAGAAAATAATCTCATTTTTGAAGTAAACTTTCATTGTACAATAATACACTTGCTCCAGAAAAATAATTTAGCCAAAGCAGCTGCCACATGTAATGCTGCTGTTTATTTGCTCAGTTGTGTCCAACTCCATGTGGAGAGAGTCCACCCGGCTCTGTCCATGGGATTTCCAATGCAAGAAGACTGGAGTGGGTTGCCTTTTCCTTCTCCAGGGAATCTTCACAACCCAGGGACTAAACTTGTGTCTCCTGCTTGGCAGGTGGTGTCTTTACCACCTGGGGAACCCACCAGATGTAATAAAAAATAAAATATTTACAAAGCTTCACGTTGCCTATATTTAGGCATACTAGATTTTACCTACAATCAAGTCATGACAGCCTTTTGTACTGGAAGTGAAATCTTTTCAATTGATTAGTTCAAAAACTAATTTATGATTGCCTTTATTATAAGAATCTGCCCTCACTGCAGAATTATATAGGAATCTGTAGAGGGCAAATAAAAAGAATATTTCCCTAAAACAGTATGGCAATTTCTCAAAAGACTAAAATTCTATTTCTGGGTATATTAAAAAAAAAAAACCCAGAAATACTAATTTGAATAGATGCATGCACCCCATTGTTCATAGCATCATTATTTACAATAGCCTAGACATGGAAACAACCTAAGTGTCCATCAACAGATGAATGGACAAAGAAGCTGTGGTATATACATACAATGGAATACTACTCAGCCATAAAAAAGAATGGAGTTTTGCCATCTACAGCAACATGGATGGATTTGAAGGGCATTATGATAACCAAGATTGCTGAGAGAACTATCAATAACCTCAGATATGCAAATGACACGACCCTTATGGCAGAAAGTGAAGAGGAACTAAAAAGCCTCTTGATGAAAGCGAAAGAGGAGAGTGAAAAAGTTGGCTTAGAGCTCAACATTCAGAAAACGAAGATCATGGCATCTGGTCCCATCACTTCATGGGAAATAGATGGGGAAACAGTGGAAATAGTGTCAGACTTTATTTTGGGGGGCTCCAAAATCACTGCAGATGGTGACTGCAGCCATGAAATCAAAAGACGCTTACTCCTTGGAAGGAAAGTTATGACCAACCTAGATAGCATATTAAAAA
>SJYA01001331.1:828428-934727 GCA_006410615.1 Neotragus moschatus
TTGACTCATTGGAAAAGACTCTGATGATGGGAGGGATTGGGGACAGGAGGAGAAGGGGACGACAGAGGATGAGATGTCTGGATGGCATCACCGACTCAATGGACGTGAGTTTGAGTGAAGTCCGGGAGTTGGTGATGGACAGGGAGGCCTGGTGTGCTGTGATTCATGGGGTTGCAAAGAGTTGGACATGACTGAGCGACTGAACTGAACTGATGCTAAGGGAAATAAGTCAGACTGAGAAGGATAAACAAGTATGATATCACTTATATGTAGAACCTAAAGACAATAAGCTAGTGAATATAACATGAAAGAAGCAGACTCATAGATTTAGAGAATAAACTCGTGGTTACCAACTGGAGAGGGTGCAGTAGAGGGGCAGAGGAGTGGGAGATGCAAGTTACTGAGTATACAGTAGGCTCAAGGACACAGTGTACAACATGAGGAATATGGCTAACATTTTGTAATAACTGTAAATGGAAAGTAATCATTAAAAATTATATTAAAAAGTATAGTTCCCTAAAATGCAGATTAAAAGTACCAAAGTAGATGTTACACTGGGGAAAAAATATGTTGTAGTGTACACACCCTTGTTGCATATCCCTCTNGCTAACATTTTGTAATAACTGTAAATGGAAAGTAATCATTAAAAATTATATTAAAAAGTATAGTTCCCTAAAATGCAGATTAAAAGTACCAAAGTAGATGTTACACTGGGGAAAAAATATGTTGTAGTGTACACACCCTTGTTGCATATCCCTCTCACTGGACACAATGTTTTGCCATTACTCAAGTTATTTCAGTACTGCTAAAGGCCAGGGTGGAATCTGAGATGCTTGTGGAACATCAAGACAAAAGCAAAAAAATCTCTCTCTGGAAACAGTGAATTCACAATCAGATTTAATAATTCAGCCTCATTGATTAACAAACTATGTCCCACTGAAAGAATTATTTAGCTCCTTTAATTCTCTTATTTCTTATCAATAAAATAAAACTAGCATGTCTTTCACAGGACTGTGGTAAGATGAAGTACAGTCACCCCTTAGTATCTGTAGGGGATTGCTTTCAGGACCCCCAGACACTAAAGTCCAAGGGTGCTCCCAGTCCCTTATATAAAATGGTGACACACCGTTGGCCCGCTGGATCTGCAGGTTCTGCATTTTGGGATTGAGGTTACCCCAAATCAGGATCCCATTAAAATCATAGAGTTGATTACAAGTAAGAGTGATCCACCCTCCTAGTCTTCGAAGGAACGTGCAACAATTACTCAGTAAGTTTTGCTGGTTTCTCTTTGGTGCCCAGTGTAAGGGCTCCAGACATACATGCAGTCAGTTTCAGATTGTGGTTGTCCATAATTGAAGGCTTTTGACCTAAGCAGCAGAGAAATCTTTTTAATTCTGTGCCATCTGAGGAGCCACAAAGTAAAACTACTTGTGATTTGTTTTGGCGATCATGATGTTGAGTAGGGGAGTTCTTGATGCTTGGATTGGTTCTTGGTGAATGGTTGTTGCTACTTATTTTGGCATGGGCCTTTGTTCTGGGAATAAAGAATTCATTGCATATACTGTCATAGCTCAAAACTCACCCCAACAAGAAGGTGCTTTAAGTCTTTCATTAGTATTGTCTACTTGTTGCCTGCCCTTCCTGGCTGGTTCTCAGAAATTTCCCCTGACAAGCTCGACTGTCCATTTACCCCTTCATTGGATCCCCCTTGGAAAAAAGTCAAAATAATTTCTATAGAAAAAGGAAACAAGCCTCAGTGGATAAAGTGATGAACTAGGAATAACATATCTAAGTGCTGATCTACCATGTTTCCTACAGTGAATCTCTCTCCTTAGCCTACGGCCTTTGAAAACTGGTTGTTCAAGTCATTATGCTGGGAATCTTTCTGTCTAGTTTGAGGCATGAGACATATTCATAAATAACCACAACANCTCATCAGGAGCACAGGACAGACAGGGCTTCTCACTGTATCACCCTCCTCTCCTTCCCGACCTTGGCAGCTTCTGATCACTTGGGGTAGGGGTGGGGGAGTTCTTCACAACCTCTCAGTACTCCAAGGACCAGCAGAATGTGGAGAATAAGAAAGGACTATGAGTTTTAAGAACTCACATGTTTTCTAAGAAATATTATGGCAGCACATTCCTTCATTTCAGAAAGGACCTATTCTATCTCTAGGGTAACATTGGTTCAGTTTGATAAACTGNGGGGGAGTTCTTCACAACCTCTCAGTACTCCAAGGACCAGCAGAATGTGGAGAATAAGAAAGGACTATGAGTTTTAAGAACTCACATGTTTTCTAAGAAATATTATGGCAGCACATTCCTTCATTTCAGAAAGGACCTATTCTATCTCTAGGGTAACATTGGTTCAGTTTGATAAACTGCTCCCCTGGCCCCCTACTGTCTTATGATTCATTTTACATATAAAGCGTTAATTGCTGTTGTTTCAGTACTGCTGGCTCTTATGTTTTGCCAAGTGGTATAGGACTGTACATTTGTGGTTTAACTCAGTCTTCTGTTTATTTTCATTGTTGGCACTATTTAAATGGTTATACTAGCATTCAGATTTAGAGGGAAAGCACATTAACCTCAACTTTATTGTTAATAACTACCACTGTGCCTTGTTTCACATATATCTTGCAATAAGGGGAGTATGATTCTTTCTAGTTTTCCTCCAGAAAGTTGATACTGTAATTGAGAGCCTGGCTAATAGTCACTGTCAGCGTAGAAAGCAGGGCTTTGTGCTGGGTCAGCTTATGGTCACCCTTCTATTCATCAGAGACCCCAGTCTGGAGGCTAGATGGCTTTTGTGGCCATGGATGGAGTCATGGATGGAGTGCTAGTCATGCATTGAGTGCTAAGCTTTCAAAGCATATTCTTCCTGAACTATATGAAAAGAGATGATTAAATCTACACAGACTTATAAGACATATGGCTGGAAACTGATCATGGATTGTCATATGTAGTTCTCAGCCCTTCCAATGGATAAGTAAATCCCTCCATAGATAACCAAATCCAAGAGTATTTTCATTACCTCTTTTGGACATAAAACCCCTCAAAGAGAATGCTTGAGGGCTTTCTGCCAGAACGAAGAGGTTCTTCCCAAGCTTAGTGGCCAGTTTCAGTAAATTATATGGATTGGAGAAGCCGTTGTCCATAATGAAAAATGACTTGCAGTTACTTCATAACAACTAAGATAATCTGGAGTTACTCTAAAGAGAGGCAGTAAGCACTCCAGGGATTCGGGAGGGAGGGAGTGATTTTAGGATTATTTGGAAGATTTACTAAACTAACACATGTTTGCATGCTAAGTTACTTCAGTTGTGTCTGACTCTTTGCAACCTCATGGACTGTAGCCTGCCAGGCTCCTCTGTCCAAGCAATTCTCCAGGCAAGAATACTGGAGTAAGTTGCCATACCTTCCTCCAGGGGATCTTCCCGACCCAGGGATGGAATCAGTGTCTCTTTATGTGGCCTGCATTGGCAGGCAGGTTCTTTACCACTAGCACCATCTGGGAGGCACCCAAACTGGAGTGTTCTTAAAGCACCACACAGAAGAATATGCAGTACATATAGCTATAACTACTGTTATGATTTCACAAAAAAATTTCTTGCATGAAGAAAGCAAATAACTGGAATTTTAGTTCTTACATTCTGTGTCTATTATGAACTTGATATCTAAGACCCTAAGCTCAGAAATCCCAAGGCTTGGCACATCCCCTCCATCCAGGAGTAGCTACTCAGAGAATAAAGAATAAAACCACAGCTACCCTTAGCGCTTCCACTTTTATTGATGTCCACACAACCTTGGACCCTTAGTCCTTTAGGATTTTTCTCCCATGAAATCTTAAAGACATATTATAAAAGGAAAAGCCAAGTGATTGATAAATCAGAGGCCTGTTATTACTAAGGTGTTGAGCCTTGTTTTGGTACTTAAAATCATATTGTAGGTTTAAAAATAATTAGAAAAGAGAAGGATTTATATAAGGCACATGGAAAAATGCTATAGCTATATAAATCTTCCCTATAAAACTGAAGTTAAAAGAGTCCAAAAAAGGGACTTCCCTGGTGATCCAGTGGCTCCCAATGCAGGGGGCGTGAGTTTGATCCCTGGTCAGGGAAGTAGACTCACATGCCAGAATATATATATATATAAAAGAAAGTCCAAAAGAAAGGTCTGTCAAGTATTTGAAGAGTGCTTCTTAAAAAATAAGAGATAGGAGTAGAATACCAAAGCAAGATTGGATTTCTAGGAAGTCTTGATTACAGCATTGGTTTAATGGACAAAGATTTTGATTTTCCTCAAATTTGAGCAATTAGGCACATTCTGACACAATGGGGAAATCGCGAGGTCTCTGGCTTCCTTTGGCGAATCCTGAGGAAATGTCACCAAATAATGCAAAGGCTGCATCTGACAGAATATTAACATTTCATTTACATTACAAAAGCCCACGACCTAATCCCAATCCAACAAGGAAACTACTCCAAACCCCAGGAAAGCTAGGAAACAAAAGCATTCAAAAACACCACTGTTTAGGCAGCATTTCCTGGAAAAGCTACAAAGATTAAGCACTTTCAATCCCTTAAAAATCAGCCTGTTCTCAGACTTTATCTCCTTGGCTACATTTTCAGAATGGCCATGTATGTATATTTCTCTCCAGGCCAGGGATTTGTTTTAACTGTCTATAGCCTTGGGCTTGATTACAAAGAAAAAGATAAACTAGGAATTTTTTTATGAGAATATTTTTCTCTTTCCTTTAGGAGTATGGTCTGCAAGGACTTGGGATACTCTCATCTATTCAAGTCATGGAGTATGAAATCATATGCATTAAAAAAAAAAAAATACTGGCACTCAGATTGGCCACAGCAGGGAAATTACAGAGCCTTAAAGACCATCTTTGAGTGTGTGAGGTTTTCTAGGCAGTACATGAATCTGTTGGCGATTTATACACAAGGCAAAGGGATGCTAGTCTAGAAACTATTCTGATACCAGGAATTGTTCAGCTATTTTCTCCACTGCATTGCCAGCCTGGTGTAAGTAGAAACTGTCCCACGATGTCAAAGTCATCAGCAGCACCAAGTTAAAATAAAAACTCATCCAAGTAGCAGCTTACTCCCTTTTTACTACTTATGTACTTGTGTATGGTTCACTTCCTTCCACAGTTCAAAGTGCCAAAATCAATTTTCCCAGCTCATCTCCATCAGATCACAAGCTCGCCTTTGTCTCCTTTCTGGCTTCACTGAATTCAGTCAGTGAAATCGATTCTCAAATTACTCCAGTGATAAAATCTTTTTGCTGCTAGTAACTCTGGTAAAGCCTCACATTTGTTTCCATAGTTTTTGCATGTGTTGTTTTTAATAACCCATTCCTGTATTTCTTCCCTAGAAAAAACATTTTTTTTCTCTTTTTCATCTCTTCTTCAAGCACCATCCCACTTATGTCTTTATTTCTGTGATTGTTCTTATGTTATGTATTCCAGACAAAGGGAATGTAATAAGGAAATTTGCTTAGAACAAGGAATAAATATGAAAGCAAAGAGAACAGTGACTGACTGTCACAGTCCCATAACTCCCTATGTAGTCCACATAAAGAACAAATACCTCACAACTTGGTCACTCTGAACATTTAGTTAAAGTCATAAGTGGACCTTGGGGTTAGATAAGGCCCCATACGACTCTAACATTCGATGATCACTCATCTCTAAGACAGAAATTAGTAGCCTTTTTGCTCCCAGTGACACCACTCACTTGGCACATTTACTTCCCTGTGCTTATTAAATATTTCTTCAAAAATACTTGAGAATCTGCTAACCACTATGCTAGCCACTGTGGAAAATAAATAGTAAGACAGTGCCCTTAAAATATCACTGAGGTGATTTAGTTCAGGCCCTCAGTCGTGTTCAACTGTTTGCCACCCATGGACAGTAGCATGCCAGTCTTCCCTGTCCATCAGTAACTCCTGAAGCTTGCTCAAACTCATGTGCATCAAATCGGTGATGCCATCCAACCATTTCATCCTCTGTCGTCTCCTTCTCCTTCTGCCTTTGATCTTGCCCAGCATCACGGTCTTTCCAGTGAGTCANGTAAGACAGTGCCCTTAAAATATCACTGAGGTGATTTAGTTCAGGCCCTCAGTCGTGTTCAACTGTTTGCAACCCATGGACAGTAGCATGCCAGTCTTCCCTGTCCATCAGTAACTCCTGAAGCTTGCTCAAACTCATGTCCATCAAATCGGTGATGCCATCCAACCATTTCATCCTTTGTTGTCTCCTTCTCCTTCTGCCTTTGATCTTGCCCAGCATCACGGTCTTTCCAGTGAGTCAGTTCTTCACATCAGGTTGTCAAAATATTGGAGCTTCAGCTTCAGCATCAGTTCTTCCAATGAATATTCAGGACTGATATCCTTCAGGATTGACAGGCTTGGTCTTCTTGCAGTCCAAGGGACTCTCAGAGTCTTCTCCAACACCACAGTTCAAAAGCATCAATTCTTCGGCATTCAGCCTTCTTTATGGTCCAACACTTATAGCCATACATGACTACTGGAAAAACCATAGCTTTGACTAGAAGGACCTTTGTTAGCAAAGTGATGCCTCTGCTTTTTAATATGCCGTCTAGGTTTGTCATAGTTTTTCTTCCAAGGAGCAAGCATCTTTTAATTTCATGGCTGCAATCACCATCTGCAGTGATTTTTGAGCCTAAGAAAATAAAGTCTCTCACTGTTTCCATTATTTCCCCATCTATTTGCCATGAAATGATGGGACCAGATGCCATGTTCTTAGCTTTTTGAGTACTGAATTTTAATCCATCTTTTTCACTATCCTCTTTCACTTTCATCAAGAGGCTCTTTAGCTCCCCTTTGCTTTCTGCCATTAGGGTGATGTCATCTTCACATCTGAGGTTATTGATATTTCTCCTCGCTATCTTGATTCTAGCTTGTACTTCATCCAGCCCAGCATTTCTCATGATGTACTCTGCATATAAGTTAAATAAGCAAGGGTGACAACATACAGACTTGACATACTCCTTTCTCAGTTTGGAACCAGTCTGTTATTTCATGTTCAGTTCTAACTGAGGTGATTAGGTAGGACAAATAAACTACTAGAGCAGAATAGTGGTTCACAGATATCAAAGGTGGATAAGAAAGAGACACATGTATCCTATTGTTCACTGCAGCACTATTTACAATAGCTAAAACATAGAAGCAACCTAGATGTCCATCGACAGATGAATGGATAAAGAATTTGTGGTATATATACACAATGGAATATCACTCAGCCATAAAAAGGGATGCATTTGANGAAGATCCGCTGGAGAAGGGATAGGCTACCCACTCTAGTATTCTTGGGCTTCCCTTGTGGCTCAGCTGGCTGCCTGTAATGTGAGGGACGTGGGTTCGATCCCTGGACTGGGGAGGTCCCCTGGAGAAGGGAAAGGCTACCCACCCCAGTATTCTGGCCCAGAGAATTCCATGGACTGAATAGTCCATGGGGCAGCAAAAAGTTGGACACAACTGAGTGACTTTCACTTTCTTTCAGCAAGTCTAAAATCTGGTGAAGTCTGGCAGGCTGGCTACTTAGAGTTGCAGTTTGAGTCTAAAAGTAGTCTGCTGTAGACCAAGAAACAGCAAATGTGCAGACGAAATCTGTAGACAAACTGCTGGAGAAATCTCTTGCTCTGGGGAGAGGTCAATGAGTCTTTTGTTCTATTCGGGTGTTTAGGTGGGTGGGTGAGGCCCACCCACATTGTGGAGAGCAGCATGCTTCACTCAAATCCTACTGATTTAAATGTAAATCTCATCTGAAGATATCCTCACATAAACATTTAGAACAATGTCTGATCAAGTATCTTGGCACCATAACCCAGAGAAATTGACACATAAAATTAGCTATCACAGCTACTATAGGCTAGAAGAGACAAAACCAAGTTGATAGCCCTAAATAGATTCTGGAAATCCCCAAGAGGTGCCTGCAAAGATGTCCTGAGAACCAGATCCAGACATAGTGCCCTCCCCAGGATGGTGCTTCCTGGAAAACACATGACTAGGTAAGAGAGTGACAGACTGTTAATGTCAGGAGGCAGGCTGTTATTAATAGAAAAGCATGCGACAGCGGACAGCGAGGACATCACTCACCCCTTGAGCACCACTTCAAGTCCTCCTGACACTCCCTACCTCTTTTTCGAGCTGCTGCTATGGTGACCGGGGCAGCACAGACTTGGACCAGCTTTGAAGGGACAGCCAGACAGAGACTCTTCTTGAGCCTGCATAGCGTACCTCTCCTTCCTGCTTGGGATCTATAACATTCCAAAATGAGGTACCCAAGAAAACCTGATTGAACACATGCTTGTGTACCCATCACAAATGAGAGAAAATGAATGCCCGGGCCAGCCTTGGTCAGCAGAGAATGGGCTCCTAGACATGTTTCATAAGACTGAGTCACTTGCGGCAGTGGCAACTTGGTTAACAATTTCCTTCTTCATTATTTCATTCGCCCTTCCCTGCATGCTGGCTCCCTAGGATGGCATTCCCAAGTAAACCTCCTGCCCTGCAATTCTTAATCTCAGGCTCTGTTCTTATAGCTAAATCAAAAGGTGAAACTCTTTTATTTGAATCTGTAAGGAAGGATTTAAATTAAGTACTATAGTCTATTGATTACCAAATACCAGGTTGAAGGTTTTTATTCCATGTCACACCAAAAACCACAATTGAACAAGGAGTACATGCAGAATATGGTGGAACTACAATACGAACAAGGTCAAAAAAGTCCATGAAAAATGGATAATTTCATTCTGTAAGTCTCTCAGTTCTCCTAGCGTAAATAGCTGAGCTAATAGTCTCTACTTAATTTCTAATGTTCCCAGTATTTCTAAACTACATTGGCTTTTCTGTTTTTTATCTGGCCAAATATCTCCATTGATTTAAGAGATTTCTAGCAACCCAATGATGCTCCTAACTAATTTGTTTCTGTCAACCATATCAACAACACTTTATTATTTCGATAAATCCCCTAAAAGATATGACTATGATTATTTACTGAAGACTCAGAAAAATAGATTTTAAAACACATTTTAAAGGCTAGGAAGAGAAAGAATAATCTAAAATAGCAAAACTAGTGAGATTCTCAATCTCACAGTCTGAGAGGTTGTGAAATTCGTTCATTCAATATCATGCCAGCCACTATGTCAGCAAATAGACCAGGACCTAGGATCCCCTCAGAAACCCAGGATCCCTTCCCGTGAGATTGTTCTTGGACTGCCAAGCATGAGACCCAACTGACTGGGCTTCCCTGGTGGCTCAGTGGTGAAGAATCTGCCTGCCAGTGTAGGAGACACAGGTTTGATTCCTGGTCTGCAAAGACCCCACAGGTTGCAGAGCAACTAAAGCCAAGCACCACCGCTACTGAGCCTCTGCTCTAGAGCCTGGGAATCACAACTACGGATCCCTAGCACTACAGCGTCAAAGCCCACACGCCCTAGAGCCATGCTCAGCAGCAAGAGAAGCCACTGCAGTGAGAAGCCCCCACATGCTAACTCGAGAGTGGCTCAAGCAGCAGGAAAGACCAGCACAACAACAACAACAACTCAATGGACTAACCACAAAGGGCAGTAGTGAGTGACCCAGCTGGCCATTCCCAGTGCAACTAGTTCAGATGTGGGCATGAGACCAGCTGACCATCACCTCGGGGTTTTCAGGCAGAAAGTAAAGGAAAGGAGGCCTTGCCTTTGTGTAGCAGAGTTGGTAGAGGGTGAGGGGGGATTGTTAGTGGCCGTCTCCCCGCCACAGGGAAAACATCTGTATGCAGTGAGACCACGTGAACGTCAAACAGGGATGAGAGATGGACAGAGGCAGAGAGCTGTCATTTTTAACTGCCTGCACCTCTCATGCCTGAGGCCCATTCTACTCAATTCATTTCAGTAATGAGTTTAAAATTTCAATTTATACTTCCACTAAAATTGGCTTTTTGTCACTGTCAGTTGAAAAGATCTTTGCAGTGTCCTATGAGAAAAACCAATTGTGAGAAACATCTTTACCCTTGTTTTCTGTGAGGGGGTGGTTTTCCTAAATGCCCCTGGCCTCTCTCTGTGCCTTTATTTACTTCGTCTCAGAGGAGGCAGATCAACTCATCTGATTTGTCAATTTGAGAAGCGTAAACAGATCGTGCTCAGCTCGGCTACTTTCTTCTGTTCTTGGAGGTAGATGGCCTGCTGTGAGGGGAATTCTCCCTTACCTGAGTACATCCTCTGAGGGTGAGATCTGCCTGATCCAGGCCTGCCATGACTTGTGTGACACAGGGGTAAAATAGTCTCAGTTCTAGAGATATGTAACAGTAGCTCTACTTTCCAACCAAGAGAACCATGTCCTTTCATCTACTCCTTGAAATAACAACAACAATAACAGCTAACACTTACATACTGCTCACCATGTACCAGGAACTTTTTCCTTTCCTCAGTACTTAAGTATTTGATCTTCACAGCAAATTTTTATGGCAAGGATACTCTTATTATCTCCATTTTATATTTAAGAATATGAGACATAGATGGTGTCTGCAACTTTCCTTAGATGACACTTTCAGGAAGCGGCAGACCTGAGATTCAGATGCCGTGTATGTGATCTAACNTACTTAAGTATTTGATCTTCACAGCAAATTTTTATGGCAAGGATACTCTTATTATCTCCATTTTATATTTAAGAATATGAGACATAGATGGTGTCTGCAACTTTCCTTAGATGACACTTTCAGGAAGCGGCAGACCTGAGATTCAGATGCCGTGTATGTGATCTAACCACTGTTCCTTGCATCACTTGTACTAAGGGAGATACATTGGCCATAATCTTTTGCTCTTATCTGCCTTTCTCTTTTGTCTTAGTTCTCAGTTTGCTCAAAGGATATTGTATATAGTGTCCCCTTAAAACTCTCAAAACTAATTTAATCACAGGTTTTAGATGATTTCTCCATTGAAGCTATACCTAAAGAGCTATGTCCAGTGTTGAAGTTCAGTGAGTACTGGTCAGTGTCCACTTAATGTAGAACATACTTATACTACAGATCAGTCAGTAATGAATCTGCCTGCAATGCAGGAGACCCAGCTTTGATGCCTGGGTCAGGAAGATCCCCTGGAGGACAGCATGGCTTCCCACTCCAGTATTATTGCCTGGAGAATTCCATGGACAAAGGAGCCTGGTGGGCTACACTCCATGGGATCACAAAGAGTTGGAAACGACTGAAGTGACTTAGCATACACGCAAACCTACATCAGCCCAGAAAATTCAACTTCAAAGGCTATAAATTGTTTTCTTTTGGTCAACAAATAAGTCAACTCTGCAGTTGTCTTTAGTGGGCCTTCAAAGTTTCACTACTGATTTCTCTGATGCCTATCATAAAGTTTCAACTACTTCAACATATACAGTGTGATATTATATGCATACTAGTTAGCTGAGCTTCATGCTGAAGCAATGAGTTGCTCTAATGGAAGAGCAACAGTCCAAAAGTGGTCAGTTAGGAAAATATGAATAGGCCTGACTTCAGAGGCAGCTGCCACAAGTGCTTCATCAGCTAATCTAAGCTCCCTTGACACCTCAGGATTTGATAATTAACATACCAAGTGTAAAAAAAAAATTCATTTGGTGGAGTGATCTATTTTCTAGCATAATGAATATAAGAAATAGGCTTTCCTTGGTGAAAGCAAAGTTATTGAAGTCTTTGCAACTCCATGGACTGTAGCCTGCCAGGCTCCTCTGTCTGTATTCTCCAGGCAAGAACACTGGAGTGGGTTGCCATTCCCTTCTTCAGTGCATCTTCCTGACCCAGGGATTGAACCCAGGTCTGTTGCATTGCAGGCAGATTCTTTACCATCTGAGCTACCAGGAAAGCCCATCAACTGACTAAAATAGTTTAAAACAGAATATGAGTCTAGCACCAGCCTATGACCTCTATCCTTAGTGATGGACCCTGGAGCTTGATCTCTAAACAGTCTTACACCCAAACATTTTCTTAGGAGGATTTCTGGCTGACTGATGGCAGTGCAAAGAATGTTGCCTCTGGAATGCTGTTGTAATCACTGTACTATGTGGTTTTGGTCAAAGCGCTTAAAAAAACATGAACCTGGAAATTTATCACACCTTTAGAAAAGGTTTATCAAGTGGTTCATGTCAGCTTANATGGCAGTGCAAAGAATGTTGCCTCTGGAATGCTGTTGTAATCACTGTACTATGTGGTTTTGGTCAAAGCGCTTAAAAAAACATGAACCTGGAAATTTATCACACCTTTAGAAAAGGTTTATCAAGTGGTTCATGTCAGCTTATTAATGAACACTGACTTAATAAATATCTGTTATATGTGACAAAATCTAGCTGGAGTCTTGCTCTGATTATAACCTGGAGAAGGAAATGGCAACCCACTCCAGTATTCTTGCCTGGAGAATCCCAGGGACAGAGGAGCCTGGGGTCGCACAGAGTTGGACACTATGGAAGCGACTTAGCAGCAGTAGCAGCAGCAGCAGCAAAGTTTTAGAGACATAGTTAACCTGCACCCATTGCTGGCTACCATCTACCAAAAACAACTTAAGAATTGTATATAAATAGAGTAAGGTCAGCTTTAATGCAAGTAATGTAAGAAAACAGGCATTTTCTTTGGTCCTCAAATGAATCTAATTTGTAAAGTNCATAGTTAACCTGCACCCATTGCTGGCTACCATCTACCAAAAACAACTTAAGAATTGTATATAAATAGAGTAAGGTCAGCTTTAATGCAAGTAATGTAAGAAAACAGGCATTTTCTTTGGTCCTCAAATGAATCTAATTTGTAAAGTAGGTAAATCCCTGAAAGCACCAAAACTAATGTAAAATGCTTATGGTAGATTTCCCTCCCTCACCTGAGAAAGATGCATGACCCACCCTATAGGCTGGCCTTTGTTCAGAAATTATTGAACAACTCTTGAAGATAATAGTCCCAAAATGTGATCTTTTGCCAAGGTCAGAACCTAAACATCCCAAAATATCACGATGAATTCCAATAAGGGAAGAGTTGATAAATTCTCTAATTCGAAGCTGTGTTCAAATGGAATCTTTTAAGATCTGTAACAATATTTACCCTACGAGTGACATCTTCATGCTTCATTCAGTAACAAGAATGAGAATGAGAATTCTGAAAGTACAGTTAGATGGACCTCCAATCATCCCTTTATTTGCTACACTCTGAGGCAAAAGGAGAGGCCTAATATTAACTGTTCTTTTTTTAATTTAAGGCCATACCCTGCAGCTTGATATANTATGGAACATAAGAATTCAGTCTGATATTGCTGGCTTTGAAGATGGAGGAAACGGTCATAAACCAAGGATTACAGACAGGCCTTAGAAGTTGGACTTAGAAATGAATTCTCCCCTAGAACCTCCTTAAAGAACACAGACTCACTGTGTTTTTAACCTTGTGAGATCTATTATAGACTTCTGACCTCATAAACTATTAGGTAATGCATTTATATGGTTCTAAGCTACTAGGTTTCTAGTAACTTGTTTTATCAGCAACAGAAAAACTAATACATAGGGCAAAAATAAGGAACTATGACCATCTACTCCCAGTAGCCATTTTCTGCACTGTATGTGACCATGTGGTCCTTTGGGCTGCAAGGAGATCAAACCAGTCAATCCTAAAGGAAATCAATCCTGAATATTCATTGGAAGGACTGACGCTAAAGGTGAAGCTCCAATACTTTGGCCACCTGATGTGAAGAGCCGACTCATTGGAAAAGACCCTGAGGCTGGGAAAGATTGAAGGCAGGAGGAGAAGGGGATGACAGAGAATGACATGGTTGGATGGCATCACTGACTCAATGGACATGAGTTTGAGCAAGGTCATGGAGATGATGAAGGGCAGGGAAGCCTGGCATGCTGCAGTCCACGGGGTTGCAAAGAGTTGGACATGACTAAGCTACTGAACAACAGCAACGAATGTGACCAGCATAACAGCATCACCCAGGCTCCTTGCCTCTGTCTTCTGGAATTTCAGACAGTAAGTGAGAGAGGTATCAGGACAGTGAGCCTATTTCTTCCCCAACTCTTTCTACTTCTATGTCATGGTCCTTGCAGTAGTTCTGCCCCGCTAGACCACAGTTCCTATAGGCAGCTCTCATCCACAGTAAACTCAACCAGGCTCTTGTTACACTATTTCCTCTCTGTGCTCCTTCACCTGATAAATTTTACCTCTTAATGATAACTGAAACATCTGAAGTCATTTGAATGGTCAGTGATGAATCTGTAGGTGATCTGAAATTCTGAACTTCTGCCTTACTTCTCTCATAACATCAGGTCTTCTTTCAAAAGAAAAATTAAGCCTTTCCTGGAAAATGCTACAAACTTACATCAATTTGGGGCAATCCCCAGCTGTCGGGTTAGCAATAGGGCACAGCAACAGTCAACATTGAATCTCTTGTTTCTGTCTCAAAAAAAAAGAAAAATTAGCTTAACACTCCCACTAGTAAAACTTCACATGCTACATAAATAAAAATAAGAGGGTTTATGCCTTTTTTATTGCCTACAGAATGCCAGGGGGGGATTTTATTTGAGAGCAACTAATGTGAATATGAGAATTAGTATCAAAGAAAACCCGACTGCTTTAAAATGCTTCTTTTAAGTATTTTCTAGCTATTTTGAAACCTTTAAATTTTCCTTTTTACATAAAATGCAATGTTTCAGATACTTAAACTTCACTACATAAGTGTCCACAATGGAACGAATAGACAAGGGCGATCAGTTTGCTATGTACTTTATTAAACCAATTAAAGAATTTATGGAGAGAAGAAATCAAGTTAACTACCATAGGAAAGAAAAAGGAAAACAAAATCTTTTGTACTTGAGCCAACGCCTGCATCGTTTCACAGGTGCCCCAGGAACATGATGTCATTTTGATTGGGGCAACCTCTCTCCCACAAAGACAAATGAAAGAGCTCCTTTTAAAATAACCCTTGCACCTCACACAGATGGTCACATCTCAAATAAACCTCCAGGCTGCACCTCAGAGAGAATTTTCTAAAGAAACATTCTTTTAGGGCTGCCAAAGGGGAAACCAGTGCTGCCGTATGTACGACAGCATTACTGAAGAATCATGGAGAATAGTTTTTTCTGCTCTGATTAGAATGAAAGGTATGGCATCTTACTAGTAGTTTTCTCTTCAAGAAGATGCTTTTCCTGGGAGTTTAGGACTTTGGAGCTTGTACCACCACCCTTCCACTTCACCTTACTACCCCCATCCTCACCACCCTCACCTCACCCCCATCCCATTCTCCTTGCTTGGCCCTTGCAATAAACATTTCTTTGCTCAAAAACAAACAACGAAAACAAGCAAAAACCTTTTCTTTAATTCTTTAAAATTGGTTTTTGATAGTACAGATTCAGATTCCTGCTTTGATGCTCTCTGATTTAGCCTTTAGGGTCACCAGCTTCTACTGTTGTTGCTGTTTAGTCACTAAGTCGTGCCTGACTCTTTGCAACCCCACGGACTGTAGCTCACCTGTAGGCTCCTGTCCATGGAATTTCCCAGGCAAGAATACTGGAGTGGGTAGCCATTTCCTTCTCCAGGGGATCTTCCCAACCCAGGGATCAAACCAGGGTCTGCTGCTTGACAGACGGATTCTTTACCAGTGAGCCACCATTTTAGCCTTTAGGGTCACCGTCTTCTGTTAACTACCTCCCAAACCCTCCACAGGCCAGCATCCTGTAGCCACTCCCCTAACCTTGACACTCCTTACAACACGTGGGTCCACAAAATTTTTATCATCACTTTGCCTCTTGTTTTGAGATCCTACCATAGTAGATCACTTTGGCTGGGCACCTAACCCCCTTCAGAGTCTACTACTGTCACGGCTGGGTGGGGCTTTCTCTGCTCTTCCTCTTGGAGCATTGCTTTATAGGCTACCAAGGAGACCATCTGTTTCACACTTTTAACTGCCTATTAAATGTTCTCAGCTTTCTGTTATTTCCTTTCAGAGCATCAGTTGAAGCTAACGATGGCCATCCAATTCCATTTTCCTTATGGTTACTATTTTCCCACATTTCTCAAATACTGGAAACATCTCTTGAACTAATGCATTTTCTTCCAGTGCTATACCACTCCAATCTACCTCTAGGGAAAGTTCTAACAGTTGCACTGTTTTCCATCACATTCCATGGACTATTTGCGCTTCAGCTGTCATCAGTTTTGGAGTTGCCAGGACCAACTGAGGGTGAGTGAAATAACCTCAATATCCCATTCTTACATTTGCTCTCTTGGACCACTTTGGTACCATCTGCCACAGATAGGTTTTCCTAGAAGCCAATTCTGAGGCAGAGATTAGAACTTGGGAGGTTTATTAGGGCATACTCTTGCATGCAATGGGCTTCCCTGGTGGCTCAGTGGTAAAGAATCCAGCTATCTATGCAGGAGACATGGGTTTGATCCCTGGCTCAGGAAGATCCCCTGGAGAAGGATATGGCAACCCACTCCACTATTCTTGCCTGGAGGATCCCATGGACAGAGGAGCCTGGTGGGCTACAATCCATGAGGTCAAAAAAGAGTTGGCCACGACTTAGCAACTAAACAACCCTTGCATTCAACACTGAGAAGGGGAAGAGATGAAAGCAGGAGTTGTTAGAGACAGAAGTAAAGATTTAATGTGGTCTCCGTGGAATGCCTCAGCTGACCACGTGAGGAATTATGAAGCTGCACCGACCCTTCTGGGCATCCCATATTAGTCTATAAGTCATTTGCTTTGAGCTGCCCTAGAAGCTGAGTGACTTCACTTTCAGTTTTACGCATTGCAGAAGGAAACGGCAACCCACTCCAGTATTCTTGCCTGGAGAATCCCAGGGACGGAGGAGCCTGGTGGGCTGCCGTCTATGGGGTCGCACCGAGTTGGACACGACTGAAGTGACTTAGTAGCAGCAGCAGCCCTAGAAACAGGGTGTAAACTTGGTTGAGGAGGACTGACAGCTGAGGGTGGCACTATATGCAGACACTCCCAGCAGCTGAGCTGATAAATCCTTTACTCCTAAAGAGAGCTGTGGATTGCAAATCATAATCCGCTTGTGATTTAAAACTTTTGCCAGTATGTAAGGGCTCCATAACTCTGGTAATGCTTTTCCTTTAAGTCTGAATGTGAATAAAAGCATGTAAGCCATCAAATTCTTGTTTAGTAGATTTTACACCATTTTGTTATCGAGTCACTTTCTGAAATAGAATTTTTGTAATGTTTAAATGTGAATGATTTTTATATCAGTTAAAAAAAAAAANACTCTGGTAATGCTTTTCCTTTAAGTCTGAATGTGAATAAAAGCATGTAAGCCATCAAATTCTTGTTTAGTAGATTTTACACCATTTTGTTATCGAGTCACTTTCTGAAATAGAATTTTTGTAATGTTTAAATATGAATGATTTTTATATCAGTTAAAAAAAAAACAGTTTTAAAGAATACAGAATATAGGGCTTCCCTGTGGTGCTAGTGGTAAAGAACCCGCCTGCCAGTGCAGGAGATGTAAGAGACACGGATTTTATTCCTAGGTCAGGAAGATCCCCTGGAGGAGGACATGGCAACCTAATCCAGCATTCTTGCCTGGAGAAACCCCATGGACAGAGGAACCTGGAGAGCTATAGTCCATGGGGTTGCAAAGAATCAGACATGACTGAAACAACTGAGCATAAAGAAGACAGGATATAGGAACGAAGAGGTGGAGGGAAAACTATATTTCACATCCTTTTAAAGAATATTATTGTTAAAGAAAAATAATGAAGATAAGAGAGCAAAGTCAGGCTCTGAGAGGAAGTTCTGCTGAACAGGGAGTCAGAGGCACCCCGGTCAAAACCAGGTCCCTGAAAGGAGGACAGGAAATGGTAGACAGGACTTTCAAAGCCAGACCATCATTTCTCTCCCACAGTAAAAAAGCAAGGCCTGTGAGAGTTGCTTTTTGGCTGGAGTCACCTGAGCTTGCAGCCTGGACGGCTCTGAGCTGGCTGGAGGAGGCAAGTGGAAGTATGTCTGAGATTAAGGATTCCAGCTGTCTCACGCTTATTATCTGAATGACTTAAGTTGCTTAACGTCATAAATATAAGTATAATCATAATTAACTCTCCAGGGCGAGCAGAGGAATAAATGAATGGTATATGTAAAGCAAATGCCAAATATTTACTAAAATTTTTTCTATTATTTAATCTCCCTGCTACTGCTAAGTCATTTCTGTTGTGTCCGACTCTTTGCGACCCCATAAACAGCAGCCCACCAGGCTCCCCCGTCTCCAGGCAAGACCACTGTAGTGGGTTGCCATTTCCTTCTCCAATGCAGGAAAGTGAAAAGTGAAATTGAAGTCGCCCAGTCGTGTCCGACTCCCAGTGACCCCATGGGCTGCAGCCCACCAGGCTCCTCCATCCATGGGATTTTCTAGGCAAGAGTACTGGAGTGGGGTGCCATTTCCTCCTCCAGGGGATCTTCCTGGACCAGGAATCGAACCCACATCTCTACATCTCCTGTATCACAGGCAGACTCTTTACCACTGAGCCACCTGGGAAGCCCCACATATCACCCTTATACATGCCTTTAGTTTTCCCAACCCCATGCTCTGGTTTGTGACTTTTAAAAAAGTAGTGCCTGTTTATGTGCTGGTACTGTGTCACACTGACATATTAGCCCATTTAATCTTAATAAATAATGTATTATTACAGATTAGGGAATTGACGTTTCAAATGTTGAGAAACTTCAAATGCATTACCATCCATCACCATGAAAATGGTACTTTTATTTTTCCCATTTACAGACAAAAAAAATCTTAAAGAGGTTAAAAAAGTGATGAGTGGTGGTTTCAAACAATTTAGGTCAGCTTGCTTCAACAATGACAGAGAAAGAATGAAACACTGCCGTTTGCAGCAACATGGATGGACCTAGAGAATATTCTACTTAGTGAAATAAGTCAGAGAAAGACAAATACTATATCATATCACTTATATGTGGAATCTAAAAAAATAACAAAAGTTAATGTACATACAAAACAGAAAATATTCCCGGAGAGGGAAAAGAAAAGTAGAATGTATGGTAATAGTTTATAAATAAAACAGACAATTTTGAAGGCAAAAAACCCGAGAGCCTTATAATGAAGAAAAAAAAAGTGAGGGTCTTATCCTGAATACCAAGATAGTATAAAGCTACAGTAATTTGGATGATATGGTATTGGCATAGAAATAGGAAATGAGCCAATAGAACAGAATGCGGAGCCCAGAGAATGGACACTTTTATCCAGAAGAATGGATGATATGGTTGATATATGTCTGAATCATTAGGAAAAGAGACATATCCTACAATAAGTCCTGTCGGGGGAAATAAAATTAGACTCCTACTTCATTCTACAAGAAAAATACAAAAATAAATTTCAAGTGATGAAAGATCTAAATGTGGAAAAGTGAAAATGTGTGGAAGAAAACAGAATATCTTTTTGACCTGAGAGTAGAAAATAGCATTTTCTTAATGCCAAAAAGCACAAATAATTTAGGGGGGAAAAAAGTGATAAACACATTCACATTTGTACCCAAGCCTGAAAAATTAACCACTTAAAATAAAATATCAGGTACAATTTTTCACCTATCAGAAAACCTTTCAAGCAAGACTCTGACATGGTTTGTGGAAGTTTTCATAAATCACTTAACTGAAACTTTATACAATTTTCATATTCAATTCTTTTAAATCCATCATACTTTGTGGCTGCTACAAGTGAGGCAGCAGCCCACCAATATTTCCTTTCAGATGAAGGAAGCTGTAGAGTAAGACAGATAGTATGATGATTTTTTGATGACTTGTGACCTGGATACTTTTCTCTTTTTTTCTGTGAAGAGAATGTGTGAAAAGGGATTTATCTCCAAAAGAGATCATCTCTTCATGAAAATTTGAACTCACCAAAGTAGCTGGAAGCCAAAGAATCAGGCTAGAAAACCTAAGGATAGAGAATAGTGTTCTTCCTGAATTCTCCTATAATTTGTAACATGAAAGCGTTAGTCGCTCAGTCATGTCTGATTCTTTGTGACCCCATGGACCGTGGCCTACCAGTCTCCTCTGTCTGAGGAATTCTCCTGGTGAGAATACTGTAGTAGGTTGCCTTGCCCTCCTCCAGAGGATCTTCCCAACCCAGGGGTCAAACCAGCATCCCTTGTCTCTAGCATTGGCAGGTGGATTCTTTACGACTGAGCCATCTGGGAAGCCCCGTGGAATGAAATTTACCAAATTTTGAAATTACGAAAAAAAAAAAAATTAGTGTTTTCTGTTTCAGCTATAAATAACCTAAAGAAAGAAAATGACACTCAGTAAAAAAATTCAAAATAGCAATAAATAGTAGAAATATGTGTGAATAAATTTAACAAGAAAAGCACAAATCCTATATGAAAAAAATTACTAAAATTTATGAACTTATGGAATAATACACCATGTTCATAGATGGGAAGAAAACATATGAAAAAGATTAAATTTTCCCAAATAAATAATCTTAATGTCATTCTAATTGGACTTTCAATGGAAATTGTTTATCCCTTTATGTTGGGAGATGATTGGGGTGGCAGTGGATATTTTCATAAAATGATCTTAAAGTTTACAGAAAGGTAAAACATCTGATGAAAGCTAATAAATTTAAATTATCTACAAAAACAAGAGTATGGATTAGTACTAACTAATTGTGACTCAGATGGGAAAGAATCTGCCTGCAATGCAGGAGACCCAGGTTCAATCCCTGAGTCAGGAAGATCCCTTGGAGGTGAGAATAGCAACCCACTCCAGTATTCTTGCCTACAGAATTCCATGGACAGAGAGCCTGGTGGGCTACTGTCCGTGGGGTCACAAAGAGTTAGACACAACTGAGTGACTAACATCCACTCAATCAGTTTTAAAAGCTCAATATTTTTTAAAATGTCAAAATTTAGGGCAGGCTATATAGAAGAATAGCTTCTAAATCCTGGTTTCCACTCCTTCCCTCTACTCTCTCTGTACTGCTTCTCTCTGACTTCTCCAGTTTTAAAGATACCACCATGAACCCAGACATAATCCAGATGGAACCCAAATCGATGATTTTACAATTTTCAATACCACCTCCCTGGACTAGATCATTCTCATCTCTAATCTTGGACTCTTGAAAAAACCTTCCACATGTCTTGCAGCTTTCACTTTGATCACCTTAAAGCAAAGTATCAATAGTACTTCAAAAACATCTTGTGGTTTCCCGAAGTACTCAAATCAAAATCTGATCTCCCCACTTCTCCAAAGTTCTACAGAGTTGGTTCCAGCCACATTAGTAAACTCTTTTATACCACTCTCTCTTTGCTCCAGCAACAGTGGCCTTCTTCCAGTATTTTAAACAAACCAAACTCGTTTCAGCCATAGAAACTTCTCATCTGTGGGTCTCTGGGTTTATCAAGCTTTTTCCCTGACCAGTGCATGGCTGATGCTATAAGTAATTCCTCCTCAATATATATCCCTTGACCACCTTTCAAAGCATCCTCTTTTAAATATCTGCAAGAGTCTTTCTTTTGTGTATTTATTTGTTTGGTCTATATTTATTCCCAAATGAGAATGTAAGCTCCAAGAATAATCAATGTGTCTACTTGATCTCTTCAGCACTGGGCACAGTGCATGAAAAATGGCAGACACTTTGACAAATATTTGTTAAATCAAAGAACAAATGCTTGACCAAAGTTTTCTTTCTGAGTGTTTTCCTAAGAAAACGCTGAACCTCCAGAAACAGGTTTGCTTTGAAGGAGTGTGCCATATGTGTCACATACATAGTCCTTTATTATTTCAAAAGGAGACACTTCTATAGCCTAGTTTCAGGAATATTTTTAAAATCCAAATGAAAACACAAATGCCTTGCTTTACTTATATCTGAAGTCACCATCATCAAATATGGATTGACTGCCTTCATCTTTCAAATGTCAAGAGACTGATTAGCAGCATCTAACATCTTGACTATAGAGACCATGCTCAGTGTGCTATAATGATTCATATAAATTAGCTGCCACATATTGTAAGGGAGACATTAATTTCCCACCACCTATTTCTAAGGTAAAGCACTAAGTCCTAAATTCACCCTCAGTGAGGTTATCAGTTACCCACAAAGCTTGGTGTCAATGAAAAGGCCTCATTTGATATTGACATATATCATAGCTTGGGGTAAATAGGAGAGAAGCATCATGATGAACTGGATGAATAATGGATCACATTCTGAGTCGTTACTCTGGAATGCTTACCGCCACCAACTGGGTCACGTGGTAGTAATATTCACTGTCTTCTTCCTGACTTGCAGGATTTCTGATTTAAACAGAATTGCTCCATCCCTAAAGATTTCCCTAAATTTCCCTGAGGCTGCCTGGCCTTAGTTCTCCATTAAGATTATCCCTCATCTTTAAAATGGAAAACCAACAAGGACCTATTGCATAGCACATGGAACTGTGCTCAATGTTATGTGGCAGCCTGAATGGGAGGGGAGTTTGGGGGAGAATGGATATCTGTGTGTATATATATATGGCTGAGTCCCTTTGGTGTTCATCTGAAATTATCACAACATTGTTAATCAGCTATACCCTTATAACAAAATAAACTTTTTAAAAAAAGTATCCTTCAGGCTTATCTTTTCAACACAACATGCAAGTCTAATTGTTATCTATGAACTAAATGACAATTGTCTGACAAAGACATGGCAACTATTGGTAAAATATGAGGGAATGTTGGCCCTGTTTATGGCTCAAATTGTATCTTCCCTCAAAATCTGTATGTTGAAGTACCAATATGATTATATTTGGAGGTAGACACTTTAAAGAGGTAACTAAGGTTAAATGACATCATAGTGGTGGGGCCCAATCCCACAGAATTGGTGTCCTTAAAAGGAGAGAGAGAGAGAGAGACCCAAGGACGTGTATACACAGAGCAGATGTCTAAAAGTCAGGAAGAGAGAACTTGCCGAAACCAATGATGACGGTACCTTGATCTCTGAGTTCCAGTCTCCAGATTATGAGAAAACAAATTATCTGTTGTTTAAGCCACCCAGTCTGTGATACTTTTTTTTTTGTGACAACTCTAAAAGACAAATACAGTCCTCCTGATGAACTCTGGTTCAGGGACTCCAACATTTACACCATCACCTTCCCATATTTCTCTTCTGCTGGTCCCTTATCATGCCTTACACCCAAGGCACACTGACTTTGTCACAATTGCCATTACTGGGATGTATGACAGCTGCAGGCAGGAAGGCACAAGTAGCTTAACTGGAGATGCCTTAAATGCAGTCCTGGAAATGAAACCTGAAAGACAGAATATATATATTCAGTCACTGCATGAAGCTTTATTTTTCCAGGAACATCTGCTTTAGAACAAAGATGCGATTTCTACATATATAACCTCGAATGAAAGGTATAGAACAGCTTTCTAATGCCTTCCTAGACTAAAAATAAAATCTGCTCTAATTAGTTGCCAATAACATGCCATAAAAGATTCAGATGCTTGGGGTCCAGGCCCTGAGCACCAGCCTTCCTGGGATAAGGATTTTCCAGTGGGTCAGAGAGACCTGCGATTTCCGTGCTCATCTCCTACTTAACTGATGAGAAACTCTTACGTGCTTTAACTGGAAGCGGAGAACCTCAGAGCATCTCAAACATTAACTTACGTCCAGAAAGAGAGGCTGAAAGGCATCAGTAAAGGTATTAAAAACTATTTCTTCTGTTCATGAATTCATGAATTTTGATATCGAAAAGGATAATCTCCAGAATTCTTATTGGAAATCAATAGAGAAAATAATATATACAAGTCAGTTTTTGACTGAAAACTCCCTCAAAAAGCCAAACATACTCATATTTTGGGTTCTTCTACCTGGTTGATTCATGATCTCCCGATTATTCTATTCTTTTATTTGACAGCTCAGAGGAAGCCAGTTTCATAGAGAGATTAAAAGTTCAGTCATCCAGTTTTTAAAAAGAAAGATCAGCAGCTCAGGCTCTCTAAGTGACAATCATTTGCTCCAAACTTCTATTACTCTATGGAATAAAAGACTACCCGCTAGATGCTCATCCATTTGTATCTGGGTGCTCTCCAACTTGTAAAAATTTTGCAAATTAGTAATCATAATTAAAGTCTATTGAAGACTTACTTTCCAGTTAAGGTTATAAATTATTAAGCAATAGTGCATGACCATTTGTGTTTTATAAGCCCATTAGTAGCGGCTTTATCTGCCTCATGAGGTACAATGATGAAAGTCAAGTGACCCTAAGGATCTTCAAAACACACTAATAACCTGGCATGATAAATGACCTCAAGGTCTTCCTGGCATTCATAGCAGCTGGAACATTTTTAAACAAAGAAATATTAATGGATTTTAAGTTGGTTCTCTTTGACTATACATTATTGTGAAATAAAAAATTGTTCAAAAAATGGAAAACAATATAATGTTGTATTAAAAAGAAAAATATTTATATGGAAGATTAGCAGCTTGTACCCTGCATTATTTTTGTCCTTCTCACTAGTTGTATGATCTGTGTCAAGTAACTTTACTTCACTGGGTTTTAGCCATCTCAACTGTGCAATCAGGGGGCCAAAGCAAGTGAGATAAGGCTTCACAACTTAGAAATCTTCCATTTGCTTCTCGTAACTTGACCATGAACTTCCAGATGTTCAAGCGGGTTTTAGAAAAGGCAGAGGAACCAGAGATCAAATTGCCAACATCTGCTGGATCATCGAAAAAGCAAGAGAGTTCCAGACAAACATCTATTTCTGCTTTATTGACGATGACAAAGACTTTGACTGTGTGGATCACAAGAAACTGTGGAAAATTCTGAAAGAGATGGGAATACCAGACCACTTGACCTGCCTCTTGAGAAACCTGTACGCAGGTCAGGAATCAACAGTTCGAACTGGACATGGAACAACAGACTGGTTTCAAATAGGAAAAGGAGTACGTCAAGGCTGTATATTGTCTGCCTGCTTATTTAACTTATATGCAGAGTACACCATGAGAAATGCTGGGCTGGAGGAAGCACAAGCTGTAATCAAGATTACCGGGAGAAATATCAATAACCTCAGATATGCAGATGACACAACNGAACTGGACATGGAACAACAGACTGGTTTCAAATAGGAAAAGGAGTACGTCAAGGCTGTATATTGTCTGCCTGCTTATTTAACTTATATGCAGAGTACACCATGAGAAATGCTGGGCTGGAGGAAGCACAAGCTGTAATCAAGATTACCGGGAGAAATATCAATAACCTCAGATATGCAGATGACACAACCCTTATGACAGAAGTGAAGAAGAACTAAAGAGCCTCTCGATGAAAGTGAAAGAGGAGAGTGAAAACGTTGGCTTAAAGCTCAACATTCAGAAAACTAAGATCATGGCATCTGGTCCCATCACTTCATGGCAGATAGATGGGAAAAAAGTGGAAACAGGGGCTGACTTTATTTTTCTGAGCTCCAAAATCANGGACACAACTGGCGACTTAACTTTCACTTTTCACTTTCATGCCTTGGAGAAGGAAATAGCAACCCACTCCAGTGTACTTGCCTGGAGAATCCCAGGAATGGGGGAGCCTGGTGGGCTGCTGTCTATGGGGTCGCACGGAGTTGGACACGACTGAAGTGACTTAGCAGCAGCAGGTAAATAACATCACAAACATAACAAGTTAAAACAATAGAAATCTATATAGAGATTATTATAATGAGTGAAGTCAGACAAAGATAGACAAATATATGATATCACCTATATGAGGAATCTAAACAAAAAAGGTATAAGGGAGCCTATTTACAAAACAGAACTAGAGTCACACATGTAGAAAATTTACGGCTTGTTTTCACCAAGGAGGAATAGTGGATGGGTGGGATAAATTGGAGGATTGGGATTGACACAAACACATTACTATATATGAAATGGATAACTAATAAGTATTTACCATATAACACAGTCAATTCCTCTCAATACTCTGTAACGACCTATATGGGAATAAAATCTAAAAAATAATGGATCTGTGTGTAGCTAATTCACTTTGCTATACAGCAGTAACGTTGTAAATCAACTATATTCCAATAAAAATTAATTTAAAATAAAAATATATAATAAACAAAATTCTAGGTGCACCACTGCATAAATCATATTTTACACAGCACCCTGACTACACACGCTTACACAATTTTAGTTACCCTAAGGCTCTGGAAGAAAAGTTACAGATGAACAACCATTACAGGAGGGGTAAATAAGAAAGTAGAACTGTTATCAATTAAGGTTATGCATCTTTTTAGAGGTCTTCTCTCCAAGTCCTAACTTAACATTTTTATCACTGTAAATGCTGTTTTGCTCTAGATCATTATCAGGGAAGGAAGGAAGTCAAGAGAATGAAGTCAGAGAAGTCTTCGTTTTCTGCAACTCTGTGGGTATAAAAGGACTTAGAACTAAGACAGGAGAAAATTTACTCCACTTAAATCAAACGGAACAAGACTGCAAAAGGCAGAGAAGTAACAGTAAACATCAAGCTGTGCCTCAACCAACGGAGGCTAGTCAACAAAGCTGATGTTTTAGGGTAGTTGTGATGGTGCTAAGAGGTGAGATGAAGCCATATTAAGAATAAGACAGAAGCAGACAAATACAGCAAAAGTGGAGTTCAGGAAAGAGTAAATATAAACATAAAAGACCCAGGTCTCTACTAATAAAAAGGCCAAGGATGTGAACAGTGAATTCACACAAGGGAATACAAATAAGAATCGAACATATGGGAAACACATTCAGTCTTGCAACATGCAATTAAATATAATAGAACAGTTAAACTGACCAAAATTTTACAAAAGAAGAAACCTAATCCATGCAAATTTCAGGAAAAATAAGAGTAATTATACATGGTTTATAGCATTGAAAATTTGTATGAGCCTTTTGGAGGGAGATTTAGTAATACACACCCACTGTGTGTATGTGTGTGTACACATCTATATACGTATGCGGGCTTCCCTGGTAGGTAGCTTAGATGGTACAGAATCCACCTGCAATGCAGGAGACCCAGGTTTCTTTCCTGGGTCCAGGAGATCTCCTGGAGAAGAGAATAGCCACCCACTCCAGTGTTCTTACCTGGAGAATTCCATGGACAGAGGAGCCTGGCAGGCTACTTGTCCATGGGGTCACAAAGAGTTGGACATGACTGAGAGATTCACATATATACATATATATATATATATATATATATTTATTTATTATAACCTTTGGCCCATTAATTCTATGACTTGGAATTTTTCCAGAAGAAATAATTGAAAAGGAAAAAAGTCATTTGTACAACAGGATTTTAACCATTAACAAAAAACTGGAAATAGTCCAACCATTCTTCTGTCATTAGACATTTAATTATGGCACAGAATCAATGAAATTTTATGTAATCATTATAAACAAAATAGGAAAACTGTGGAATAACATGAAACTGTTCATGAAATATTAAGTAAAAACATAGGACACAGAATTGTCACACACTTTGTGGTGGTGGTTTAGTCACAGTTGTATCCAACTCATGTGACCCCACGATTGCAGTCCACTACGTTCCTCTGTCCATGGAATTTTCCAGGCAAGAATACTGGAGTGGGTTGCCATTTTCTTCTCCAGGGGATCTTCCTGACCTAGGGGTCAAACCTGGGTCTCCTGCACCGCAGGTAGATTCTTTACTGACTGAGCTATCAGGGAAGGCCAACACACACATTATGGCCACGTAAAAATATACCATGTGTGGATAGCTTGGAACATGAATACTGAGAAAGGGAAAGTGAAAGTGAGAGTGACATCGCTCAGTCGCGTCTGACTCTTTGTGACCCCATGGACTGTAGCCTACCAGGCTCCTCTGTCCATGGGATTCCCACAATCCTATTAGGATGTTGGTTAAAAGCATAATTTCTTTTTCTTGTTTTTTTTTTATGTTGTTTTTAACATTTTAAATTAAATTTTAATAAATTCATTTTTGTTAAGGAACTCTAGGGGATGATAAAGTTTTTTACATAGGGAATATATATGGTGAAATCAGGATTGATTGAAGGATTAAGAGCCTAAGTCATACAGTCCAAGTAGATTGTGATATACATACTCTAGACTGACAAGGGGTTTGATTACAGTACAGAGTGAAAATAGAAAGTAAAGCTTGATCATGTCATTTTTTTTAAAAAGCAACAACAGAGTTGTTTGTTTGGCAGAAAATTGAGTGAACCTATAAGTGAGAAATTAATATCAAAGATACTTTAAAAATCCCATGGATTTGGAAATTAAATGTCCACTTTTCATTAATGGGTGTATCTAAGAAGTCATAACAAGGAAATAGAAAATATCTGTAATAGAATAAAAATGAAAAGTGAATTTACTGAAATTTGTTCCATGCAGTTGAAGCTGCTCAATGCAGTTAAATATAACAGGGGGTCTTGAATAAGGTATGAAAACAAATAATGGAAACTAGCATAAAATTTTGTGAAATTTTGTGAACAAAGTCTGTAGTTTAGTTAATAATACTGTATCACATATTAATTTCTTATTTTTAAAATAGCATAATATTTCTTTATATTCTCAGAATGGTGAACCTATCTTTTCTAGTCCTGATGCGTAATAACTAGACTAGATGCTACAAGTTTAATCATTTATTCAACAAACATTTATTGGTCACCTACTATGTGCCAAACTCATAGTTCTAGGCACTGAGGCTTAAAAACAGGTTCATGATCTCATGGAGATTACAATCCATTCCATCGGAGGAAGAAAAACAAATAGACTTATGACAGAAAAAGACAGACAAAAATATTATATGGTATTAACTGCTATGAAAAGGATTAAAATACACTAATTTGTCAAGATAAGTTATTTCACAGTGGGTGATCAGAGGAAGACTTTAGAGGATGCATCAAATATTTGATATTTGACAATATCTGAATGGCAAGAAGGGGCTAGCTATGCACTATCTGAGGAGGAAGGAGTGGAAGCCCAGGGACATTATTCCCTGGTCGACAGAAAATCAAGTACACAGGTCTAGATTTAAGACTAGTATTTTTGAGGAGTCAAAGACAAAAAAAAAAAAAAAAGAAAAAAAGAAAGACAACAGTAGCTGGACACAATGGCCCAGGAGGAAAGGTGAGCATGTTGAGGTAAGATATAAATCATGTAATATTAGGGAATTTGAATAATAAGCAAAGTACAATGGGAGGCAGAAGAGATCCATAATTTGATGTACAATTTTTTTAAAAAAGATGACTAGTACCCTGTGAAGAATAGACTTCAGGAGATAAGAATGAAAGCAGAGAATTATATCTGGAAGCTACAGCAGTGACCTAAGGGAGAAAAAAACTGGTAGCCTGAACAAGGATGAGGATAGTAGAAAGAGATAAATTAATCAGTCAGAATCTGTATTGGAGAGAGAGTCTATAGAACTTCTGATACATTGGCGAGCAGGGTCGCTGGAGGGAGATGTGTCCTGAAGACAAAGAAAAGAGGAAAAAGAAGACTCAGGGTGATGCTAATCGGATGGAAAGCTGCCTTAACGGAAGCACTGGCAAAATTGATGCTGTGGGCAAGCATTGGTAGCAACAAGTAAAGGACAGATTGGGGAGAAACTATTGCTCAGTGGATCTGCCCAAGAGAGTCATTCCAGAGTGCCTTCTCACTGAGAAAAGGAGAAGCACAGTGTTCTCCCAGAAAGACTGTTGGGTCATGAGTTAATTACAGAGACCTTGAATTGTAACAAGCCTACAGCTTCTGGGGAAAGATATGGCCTGGTTTACATAATGGTTAAAGCAACAAGGTCTAGGAATCCATCAGCCTTTTATGTGTGACCTCATTGATCCCCACAAAAATCAATCAAGCTTCTGATATCCATATTGACAAGCCATGAAAAAATAAGTCTTCTTGTGTTTGTTTTTGTTTTAGTCCCAAGAGAAATGCTCAGACCAAAGGGAAAATATTTAAAGACCACCATCACACTGGTTTTCTCTTATTTCCCTTTTTAGAAGGATGTTGAGATTTCACAGTGGCCTGAAATTCTCAGTAAATTTCATTGTTTAGAGTTACTCCATGCTTCATTTGGGAACCTTAGTTCCCTGCATCATAAACTTTTAATTGTTTATGGAGAACAAATAACACTTGGATAAAATATCTAGACTAAAATAATCTATCCCTCCTACCAAGTAAAAGGCACTCCACATAACATTTGGAAAGTAATATTCGCCAACTTCTTGACTTCAACCCTAAAACTTGCTTTTGAAAAAAAAAATGTTCTAAAATATCAGGAGTAAAAAGACTCTTTTAGCAAAGTTGTTCTATAAATTAATTTTATATTTAGACACAATTTGATGATCAAGACAACCCACAGAAGTACTTTTAAGATATTTTTTCAACTTTTGAGATTTTAACCAGGCAGATGGATGGATCAAAAGACTGAAAAAAAGAGCTTTCACTGCATAGGTCATTGGTTCAAACCCAACCCAACTCAGTGGGAAAGCAATTACCCATCTGCTGATCTTTATGAAATGTACTGGTGGGCTAAATTCAATTTCTAACAAGGAAAATAAATAGCTACAATTGCTGGGAGCCTAGATGAGGGGCCAGGGATTCATTTAGTTGTTTCATGTCAGGAATGATACACATCAGAAAAACTACACTGCAGGACTGACTGAGAATTTTTGTCAATAATATGCAAGAGTACTGCATATGTTGATAAAAATACATATTGTTGATGAAAAAAAGCAAGGAAATTCACACACATCTACTTATGTATATGTGTACATCTATGACTGTGTGTATATATACATACAAATAAATGTATACACATATATGTTGTGTAAATATATACAGTTTTCTTTTGATATATCATAGATCTTAATATTTGTGAGCAAAGATTCACAACATAGTTCTGTGGACCCTTACCGCTCATAATATATCCCTAGACATTCAAGAACCCCATATTCACAAATGCACCTCTTGTATAGAATTTCTTCCGTAAAAGTACTATGATATGAATGAAAAAATTGAAGTGATTCTGTTAGGCCCTTCACAGAAATGTTTATATGTGTGCCTAGCTTTTCCCACATTCCATTTTCATTAAGAGTCATATGTTTCTTGCCCATATCCTCACACCACAAGTTAACTGCCTTTCCACTTTCACTTAATTTTAATCCCCTCTTTGTTGAACAATTTTTCTGCTGGCTGGAACACTGGCTGGAGCTGTTTTATGAAATGCTTTTGTCTTGTTAGCCTAGCAAAATTAATAAACCTCGGACCTTCGGGGCCATAGTACATAGCCAAGCCCAAAAAGTTCAATCAGTAAGCATTCCTTGCAATGCACCATTTTGCTAAATTGGTAACAACTCAGGCACATTATGTTGGGAGGAGTCATTTAGTGAGTGAGTGAGACCAGCTGATTACTCAATCTTTTCCCCTCAGTGCAGCTTTTTATTTCCATTATTTGTCTTTAGTAGTATAAACTTAAATTTTGCCACATGTTATGGGACAAAAATATTTATATTATTGAAGACCTACAGGTTCTGGAAGTCTTAGGAATCTAACAAACATGAAGGATCTACGGATTCAAGTACATCCTTCTTTCCTAACAACTAGCTGAAAGTTGGCTAGCAAAGAGATGGTCAGAGCAATACCTAAATGGACAACTAGACGAATAAAGATGCTGTTACCATGAAGAGAGAAGTTTGTAGGAGGAAATGAGAATTTCAGGTTTAGACATCTTGATTTCAAGGTCTGTTGTGACAACTAGATAAAAGATATGAAATAGGAAGATGAATCTTTAGAAAAAGACTAAAAAACAAACTATAAACTTGGGCATCTTCAGTATAAAGGCTGAAGCTGAAGTGAGCCTTTAGAAAAGGCTTTTCTAAAATCAGCCAGCCAGTATATATGAACCCAGTTCTTCATGTGTGTTGAGGGTCAGACTTTACAAGCTCAGTCACAGTTCAAGATGTCGATTTTGTGTTCACTGTTTTTCTTTGTTATATTACACATTTTTTTTCTAAGGACACTTCATTTTCACACATGAAAGTGACCACTCAATTTAGTAAAAAAAAAAAAAAAAAAAAGAAAGAAAGAAAGAAAAAAAAAAGACAAAGAAGCCTTCAGTCATGTGAAAACCAAGAGCAGAAGAATGTCTCTGTGAAAGTGTCACCTGCAGAGTCTCCTATTCAGTTAAGTGTCCACTCCTCCATTTAGCCCCCACTGCATGGACATTTACTTTGTTCCAAAGTTGAGCAAAAAATTTCACTGCCAAAATACACAAACCAGTTTCTGAAAGCAAAATGTTAATTCGTCAAGTCATGTCCTGTTTCCTTTCCTTTATGGGAAGGTTTTTCATTACAAATTCAATTTCTTTAATAGATAAAAGGCTATTTAGATTTTCTATTCTGTTTTCTTTTTATTAAGGGTGGTAGTACAATGATACCAACTTGAGGAAAAGCTTATATTTTTATAATTTCTAACAATAAAGGAGAAAAGGGCTCTTCTTACAAGAAATCTTTTGTTTAAATCTTCCCTTTCTGTTGAAAATTAAGCCACCATGAACATGAAGCCAAAAAATGTTGGTCTTTCCTTCTAATACAACACAGATGGACAATGTGCCACTCTGAGGCCATGCAGGGGACCAGCTTTTCAGCACTGGAAAGGTCACATCAGAATTAAGTTGGTTTCAGCAAAATGAAAACAAATGAAAGCTTTGTGTTTACCCCTCAAACCCAGTTTTTTAGGTTCCTCCATAAAGACACAGCCAGGCGTGCCACCGCTGCTCTATTACCCACCGTAGGCTCTGCTCTTCATAGTCTGGAGAGAGGCACTGGTTCACTGCCCCGGAAATCTCATCATGAAGCACCTTTAGTACTTTCATGAGACAGTGTGTCTGTGCCTCACTCTCCAGAAAGTGCTCCATGAATGTCACTGGAACAAATTAACAAATTGAATTATTATTATGTCTTTCCTTCTTGCTTGATTCTCCCCTCAAAAAAGCATAAAGGAGCATAGCTTCAGAGTTTTAGTAATTAATAAGAGTTTTTTTGGTCTGGAGAAAAACAAATATTGCATACTAACGCATATATAATGGAATCTAGAAAGATAGTACTGATGAAATTATTTGCTGGGCAGCAGAGGAGATGCAGACAAAGAGAACAGGCTTATGGACATGGTGCAGGGATAGGAAGGAGAGGGTGGAATGTATGGAGAGAGTAACATGGAAACTTACAATACCATATATATGCAAAATAGACAGCCAATGGGAATTTGCTGTGTGACTCAGGGAACTCAAACTGGGGCTCTGTGACAACCTAGAGGGGTGGGAGGTTCAAAAGGGAGGGGTATATGTATACCTATGGCTGATTCATGTTGAGGTTTCGCAGAAACCAACGGAATTCTGTAAAGCAATTGTCCTTCAATTAAAAAATAAATAAAAATTAAAAATAGAGCTCTTTGGTCTGTGTATAATTTAGCATAAAACATGTCAGGCATGAATGATCCTTCACACTTATGTAAGAGTTGGGAGCACCAACTTTTGCTGTAAGAAAATATAGTGAATCTGACCTCATTGATGACTGCCACACAAAAGATTTAAAGGGAATTAATTTTGCCCTTGAAGTCTTTTGATGTGAAGCAATGTCACTTATGAGATTTTTCTCATGAATTTATCTTTTGGCTAATTTATTTATAAATTTAACATCTTCCACTTTTATAGGTAAGCAGGAAATAAAACTTCCCAACATTTATCCTAAAGTTACCTCACTCTTTATTCAATTATTCCACAATTTTTATAAATCCATTCATACTCAGTTTACCTAGACTGATTCCCTATTGTCATCAACTGTTACAGTAAAAGAGAATTTGAAGAAAACACCTAGATTACTCACTATAGACTCTTGTTCAATCACTTCAGGATTGGAAGCCTCAGTTTTCTTATCTGTCAGATAGACATAATATGACCTATATTTCATAGGGACGATGCGGAGGGGTTGAAGTACCAATATCAAAAGACTTTGTAAACTATAAAGCTCCTCACAATATGTAAAATAGTATGATCCTTTCTCTATTCTTCGGCTAATCTACTCCATCCCTTGTTATTTGAAAGATGCCCTCTGTACCTTCCACAATTCTAGAATGCCCTTCTTGGATACCTCTCCCTGACACCAGCCCCCTGCCCACCCCCCATCCCTACACACACATGCCATGAGCTCTTGAAAGGCCATGCCAACGTCTCTTAGTGTACCAGATACCCAGGGTCTTAATAGATATTTGTTATACAATTAAAGACAGAAAGCAAAACATGTTGAATATGGAAGAGTACTTTGAGAAATGTAATTTTTTTATACTTAAACAGGACTTTATAGTTTACTATACACAAACACACACACACATAAAACTGTAGTTCTCAAAAAGCAAACTAAGCAGATATTATTACCCTCATTTTTTCAAATGGAAAATAAAGTTCAAAAGAATTAAGTGATTTGCCTAAGTGATTTGCCCAGTGAGTAACATCCTATGCTTCACAAATGTGAAGTGTTTCCATTTTCTGCATGTGAAAATATTTTCCTTTCTCACCTTTCCACCTCATTGTTTTCCAAAGCAAATTGAGGAAATGAGAAGACCCCTCCCTCACAATTTACAAAGTACAGTTATGCAGCATGATCTTCTACATGAATCCCCCTGCATCAAAGGTTTTCTTTCTAGAAGTCTGGAGTTTCTAGAATCTATCTGTGAAAGACAAAGGTGTGGGCCATTCTCCTGCCTTGGCAAAATGGTCCTTTTCACTTCTGAGTGCTCTTGACTCCAGAAAGAAAGGCTCCATTGCCTCTCACCAATCTCCTACATAGTTCTTAATAAACTGAAAATCATATGGCAGAAGGACTTGAGCATTTGAAGAAGTGACAGTTGAAAGTGCTGGAATACACATTTGGCACTTAAAGAACCACAAATCAGTCACAAACAGTAAGTGAAACATTTTTACCAACCTAGCTGTAGGAAGTAATCTTTATCTCTTACCTGCAAAATAGACCTGGGGAAATATAGTCATCCCTTTGTATCCACAGGGAATGGATTCCAGGACCCTTGCAGATACCAGAATCTACTGATGCTTTGGTCTCTTATATACAATGGTGTAGTATATGTGACCTACAGAAATCATCCAGTATATTTTAAATTATCTCTAAATAAATGACTTTTACTGACAATGTATATGCTATGTTAACAGTTGTAAATGCTATATAAATTGTTGCTTGTGTGTGGCAAATTCAAGTTCTGCTTTTGGGAGATTTCTGGATTTTAAAAAATATTTTCAATCCATGGTTGCTTGACTCCATGGACACAGAACCCTCAGATGCAGAACCCACAGATACAAAGGATGAGCTATACAAGTGGGGCTGCCTTTCAAGCCCCTTTATATAGGCAGAGGCATTTTAAAGACAATAAGGGGACAAATAGAGGGAGCGAAGGACGAAGGGAAGAAGGAAAAGATGGGGAGAAATAACATCTCAACAATGTGTGGCTTCATAAGCAAATGGAGTGTATGGCCTACCAGCTTAGAGGTGGGACCTTGAAGGACAGTTGCTCTATGATTCTGGAAAGGAAGGCAGAGACCACTGCCAATCACCTGCCGAAGAGACGATGTCATTCAAACACAAGATGCAGTGACTTGGAGCAAAGGATAGAGAAAATCCATGACAGAGCTGGTGGAAATTCTGAGCAAATGGAGGTTTTTTGAAGAATGTCTGTTGCCACCAAAATGACCAAAAGAGATGCCAAACCCATTTGCTTAGTAGTAATATACTAGCTGTTCTGTATTGAACACAACTTTGTGAAAACCATTTCACTAACAACAGCAAACTCTTATTATCAGTCAGGGTTTTAAGCACTCTGTGCATGCTAAGTCATTTCAGTCATATCCAACTCTTTGCGACCCTATGGACTGCAACCCACCAGGCTCTTCTGTCCATGGGATTCTCCAGCCAAGAATACTGGAGTGGGTTGCCTGCCTTCCTCCAGGGTTAAGTACTCTAACTTGATTATCTGAATGACTTCTGGTGACAAGTCTGTGAGGCAGAAAGGGAGCCAGGAGAGAATTAGGCTATTTGGCTGAAGTTCATCAACATGCAAATAACAGGGTCAGGACCAGAACCTGGGCAATTCCACTCCAAAGTCCACATTCCCAGCCATTCGCTATGCACGTGGACTCTCATTATCTCATGTAATCCCTGCTATGACATAGCCAAGAAGGTACTGTGGGAAAGCTGCGACTGAAAAGGCTAGTGCCTACCTGCTCAGTGTCAGACATAAAAGGTGGGGCCAGGATTCAGACCAAGCCTATCGTAATCCACAGCCCATAAAGTTTCCCTCAACACATAACCTGCCCAGGAAAGAAGTATCCTTTCCAGAACTATAGCTCCCATAAAGGAAATGGGATCGTTTCTATGTTTTTATGTCTCAGAATTCTCAGAGCCAGGTTTGATGTGATGCTTTGGCTCAGGGAGGTGTTCACATTCCCAAGTCCCTACTCAGAAATTACACATTTTTCCACTTGGAATATCCATTAGGATTTCCAGGAGTATCAGCAATCAAAGACAAACTAACAACCTTCATCCAGTTAAAAGGGCTAAGGAAGAGGAAACTAACATTCTCCTAAGCAGCTGAGCTAGGGAAAAATCTGTTTGAGAACAGTTTCTGCTTTCCGTAAAGGCAAACAGGGTTGGATTTATTTCAACAGAACCACATTATCAGAAATCCCCTTTTTAATAAGTTGCAAAACCACTGTTCCTCAGGCTCATTCTTGGATGTTTCCTACTTCATCTTTCTTTACATCTCAACTCAGAAGAACTTAGTTGGAGAATAACAAGAGTAAAATCTGAAAATGAATAAAGCATTTTGGGGAAAAAATGTCATTATAGGCTTATTTGCCCCTGAACTTTACTTTCTTATCCAGGAAGCCCTGACCTCTCATGGCCAGGGCCAGGTCAGACAAAACTAGGAAAAATTAGGAAAACTCTTCCTAAACGGTCATAGCCTCCCCTTCCCCAGCCACCACCCCAGTACACACACTGCCTCCGTACAGTGTCCTCTGATATCGAGTATCCTCGTACTTTAGAGCTCTAGCAAACTCTATTCAGACTGGTAACTCCGATGTCCTGATGTACACACACATACGCCAGCAAAGCTGCTCTAAGATAGGTCAGTGGGGAATACTCTCGGATTACACAAGGTCACACAGTACACTGTCTAGGTGACAGACACCTATCATCTAGTCACTCACTTACACAGACCGGTCCTGCATTGGCCACAGCTCACAAGAGGCCAATGAGTGGCCCAACCTCTAGTCACCTAGAGTGGTGGGTTCAACTTCAGTATAGAAGCAGCAGCAAATCTATAGTTTAAACACACAGGGAATCTGACAGTCACTGGCCCTCCAGTCCACCCCCATCCCATCCTCTCAACAGTTTTTTCTTCTTCCATGTCCACGCCCTCACATGCTCTCATGTTCTCAAGCAAGCTTTGTCCAGTCCTCTGGACTCTGCCGATAAGTGAGCAACATGCTCTCCCTTTTGTCTGTGACTGCGCCCCAGATACTGTCAGCAGTAATCCCTGTCCTCCTGTCCTGGAAAAGAGCCTGTATTGAGCTCTTCTACTGCCTGTCTCCCCTTTCAGAGCAGCCCACTGGATCCCTTGTGTGTGTGACCCTGTCAGTGGACAGTGAGGGAAGTCCTGGAGTGATTCATGTTTCCCGGACAATTCTGCATAGATTCATTCACATACAGTAAATCTCCTTGTCCCAAGAGTGCTAAGATGTCATCTTGGAAAGCTTAGAGTATCACAGACACAGGAAGCCAAGGGTAAGTTCATGAGAAGCAAACTCTTTATTTGACATGGAAACTCCTCAAGCATATTCCAGAGCACCAAATTCACCAAGTTTAAAGCCAAAACTGCTCTAATTAGCTCCGTCTTGTACAAAACCACTGGCTACAAAGAAGATATTTTCGACCTATTTAATTCAAGGGCTCTGCCTTTGTCGGGGAGGATGATTATTTTAATGCTTTGGGCTTTATGGACATAAATTTAAAAAAAAAATCATCATTCTCCAACCACTGCTTTGTATTTAATTTATACCAAACCATAGCCTTAAGAAACATCAGTAAATGTGAATGAGGACTTTCTGGGTGCAAGTCCCTATGTTCAGGACCAGGAAGATGGGAAAGTGTTTACCTAATGTTAGTAATCAAGGAAAGAATTCAGGCAAGTGCTGATAATTCTGATTCAACACTAAAACTTCCAGACAATTGAAGGAAGAGTGGAGAACTGCTTAATGTTAAAAAGAAAAAAAAATTAGATAAAAATGCCAGCTCTGTATCTACAAAGCCAAAAGTAAAGTGTTAGTTATTCAATTGTTTTGGCTCACACAGATAATAAATCCAGGCTCCAGGAAACCATACAAGAAGAATGGACCAAAATAAGTAGAAATAAATGGAAAAGCTGAAAAAAGCATCCCCACCCTATCCGCACCCTACCTCCCCAATGCATACATACTCATCAGTCTATTTTTTCTCCTAGAAAACCTCCCTCCTTCTTCCCAATAGAAACATCTTCTTGATTTTTCTAAATAATTACTGCTAGAAGTCATTTTACATTGGCTTTGTCTATACACACTAAGGGCTTCCCAGGTGGCTCGATGGTAAAGAACTCGCCTGACAATACAAGAGACACAGGAGATGAGGGTTCGATCCCTGGGTCAGGAAGATCTCTTGGCGGAGGAAATGACAACCCACTTTAGTATTCTTGCTTGGAAAATCCCATGGAAAGGAGCCTGGTGAGCTACAGTCCATGGAGACACAAAGAGACACGAGTGAGCAACTGAGCACGCATGCACATACTCTAAATGGAGAAGAAAAACAAACTACAAGCCATCTGGTGATGCAGTCACAATAGGTGGTATTCTATGCCTGCCTGTATTTTTGTACTGTAACCCATTTGTGTAAGAAAACCCATGTCAGACGAGGGGGAACATCCCATCTCCACTGGAGTGGATCTCTATCAAAAACACATAGAGAGAGTCAGAATGCCAACATGCCACACCCCCAGGGACTCTTGGTGTGAGCTTGTCTATCTTTTCTATCTACACTCACTCCCAGATGATCTCATCTAGTTCCATGACTTTTCATGACAAATTATTTCCAAATTTGTATCTCCAGCCAGGGCCACCCCTTGAGCATTCGAGACTGGGCAATTTTTTTTTTTTTTTTTTGCCAATCTCTGTCTCTATAAACAATTTGAGTCACCCATAATTTGCCTGTCATCACCATTCTGGCGGCCCAATTTCACTCAATTTTGAAAAGGAAAGACCCTGCTGAACAGTGGAGCGATCCCTCTGGGATGACCCCATCCATGGTGCACTGACATTTCCAGTTGCCCCAGGCCCCAGAGAGCACTTTAAAAAGCTGGAGAAAGTCAGTCTAAAGCCTGGGACCCCAGAGGTACACAGATGGGCCAGTGGCCTGATTTTTTTGGATGAAGGAGACACTGTTTCCAGCCTCAAACTGTTTCAAATTTCAAACTTGTCAGAAGTCACCCACTTCCCAGCATATAACCATCCACCAGCCCAGCAACTGGCACATTTACATGTATTCATTTCTCAATAAAAATATCCACATATATGTGCATATTATGTGTCTGTCTGTCTCTATCCTCTCTCCATGAAGTTACACTGCAAAATGAAGCCCTCGGGATGTCCAGACCGCTACTATCATGATGGAGGAAGAAGGGGTGGTAGCCTATCAAATACTACATGATCAGCAATTCCATGCAAAAAAAAAAAAAAACTCAGCAAATCTCATTTTGCCCAAAAATGTTGCTTGGGGTAGGGTAGGAGAGAGGAACCATGAGTGCAAAAGAAGAATCAAAGGCTATAGAAAGATGATTTCCCTTCCTCTAAGCCCAGAACGAGGACAGTTAAGGCTCTCCTGAACCAAATGAGAAAACCTTCTCACTCAAGATGGGCACAGAGAAGAGCTGAAAAGAACATAAGGTTGAGGAGAGGTTGTCTTCTTTCCTCTGCTCCCCCTGCTTCCCAAATTTACCCCACTTACCATGAAAACTACTAATAGGAACGATCCACATCTGAGAGCTGCCCTCTCAGACATCAGGGGGCATGCCTACTGGTTCCTAGCAGTTAAAGAGAGTCACCGCAGGGTTAAATGGGACTTCTTGGGTTGCAGCACTCACCCTAGGGACTGGCATCAAGTTCTTCCAGGAAACTTTGAGGACTTGGAAGGCTCAAAGAGGAAAGCATCTACCACAATCAATCAACAGAACTGCATAGCACATATTCAGTTAAAACCTCAACTGGAAAAAAAAAAAAAAGACCCTAAAAGTTTTACTCCCTTAAACCAATGTTGTAACCCTTCTGCAATATTATGAGTGGTACTCCCCAATTCTGTTTGCTGGATAACAACTAGGTTCCTTTTGTTTTACAAGATAAACTATGACCTTTTCCAAATATATGGTATCACTTTCCCCTTTCAAATGACTTTTAAAGTTTGCCAGCTTGTGACTTCAAGCCTACACACCCCTGTTAAATGTCATAAGTTTTCTCTACCTATATGTCACAGGTCCCTCCTTTTCTGCTAACCTTAAAACAGTTTTGCGGTGGGGGAGCATTCTTGGGTTGTCCACATGTACAAACAGCTTATGACTAGATATGTGAAGAACAGAGGGATGATTGCAACCTAACTTTCTCCTGAGTGCAGATATTCTGAAAAGAATCAAAGCTATGTTCAAAATTTGGAATATAAGGACTTCTGGTTTTCTACAGGAAAATTTAGTGGTTTTTTTCTTACTTAATGTCAGCCAACATGCACCAAAAATCTGGTTGACCCATTTTGACCTTCTACCATGGACCTATCACTGGCAGAATTTTCCTTGAATATATAGTACAGAGTTTACATGACCAGTGACCAAAATCAAAACATTTCTATTGCCTATGCTGGCATTCTATACCCCTACTCATTGCTTTTGACATTAACCACAGAAAGCTATTTGACAACGGGTTCAGGTTATATCTGCCTGGCCTTCCTTGGTGGCTCAGCTGGTAAAGAATTTGCCTGAAATAGTTTGATCCCTTGGTGGGGAAGACACCTTGGAGAAGGGAATGGATACCCACCCAGTATTCTTGCCTGGAGAATTCTATGGACAGAGGGGCCTGGTGGGCTACAGTCCCTGGAGTCACAAAGAGTCAGACACAACTGAGTAAGTAACACTTCACATCTGTCAACAGAGTTGGCCAAAGAGCAACATATCTTTGCTCCCTTACAGAATTCTGCATTCAATAAATAAGAGTAAAATCACTGCTCAGAAAACACCAAGTAATATTCCCAAAAGTGTTCACCTTCATACTCTCAAAATCTTTCCTGTTAAAGGAAACATATTTAGCAAATTACCACATTATGTGCAGAACTGTGACCTCCTCATTTACACTTGGTTGATTCATTCTTGAAGGAATGGAAGGTAATCTTGAAATTAAATGCTTGGTTATCACTTTGGGGTATAGGCTGATAAACTAGCATCAGTTGTGTTGAACAGGCAATTAATGCAGGGAGTAAAGACCTTTCCAACTGTCCTCAAAATACCCTTGAGAGAGGCATGCAAGGTCACAATGAAGCCCTTACATGTTAAAAGAATGAATGCATTGAGAGGTTTTGTTCCAGTTTATCAAGAAGTTCAGGATACAGAACGAAAAAAATTGCCCTTTGGGAAAATATCCTCAAAGAGTGGAAGAAACTTGTAGATTCTGATTCTATAGCAGAAAGAAATCAAGCCCCTCTCTTGTCTCTGGGAAAACACTGCAGGCTGATGTATCAGTACAGCCATCTTTATTTCTGTTTTGTGAATCTAACCGACCAAGCCTTTTTTTCCACAAAGGTGTCTCACATCTGTAATTTTGGAGCTCCTTCAATCCAGCCTCCACAATGCTGCCAGAGTGGTCATCCTAAAATGTAAACCCAGTCATCTTACTTCCTTGTTTAAAATCCTTTCAGCTTCATTGATGTCATATAAAACTCAAACACCTTAGCATGGCATGCAAAGATGGCCTTTCTTACAACATCCCTTTCCACTTCCCAACTCTTACCGTATGTTCCAATCATAATGAATCGCCTTCAGTTCCCAGAATGCCCCATGCTCTCTCATGCTGCCGTGGCTTTGTTCATAATGCTCCTTCTTCTTGGAATTGTATTCCCACCACTGATTGCTGGGATTAATCTCCTGGATAATTATATTCAGTTCTTAAGATCAAGCTCACACATTCTTCCCCGGAAAGCCTTCCTTAGGCTTACCAAAGTGACCTAGGCTTCCTTCTCTCTGTTCCTGCAGCATTGAGTCATAATTGTGATATAGATCTTATCACACTACAGATGATGTAATCATCTACCTACAGAAAGTGAAATTACATAGGACATCTCTCATACAGAATTATATATGAGGAAATGCTATGTAAAAATGTTACAAATATTAAAACATAGGTAAATATAAAACAAAAAGACTGTGAAGCCATTTGGCCCATGAATTTTTCTTTCTTTTTTCCCCCTGTGGTCTCTTGCAAGACCTTTGGGTACTATTTAGTTGATTATATTCACCAAACAGAGAGCAACATGGCTGTCTAAGAGCTCCCTCTAAGATCATGAACCAGAAGGTGTTCATATTACCTTTGCTCACATTCCATTGGCCATACCTAGATGCAAAAGAGAAGAGAAATGTAATTTCCAGTTATATGGCCAGGTTATATAACTTAGGGATTACACATGCCAAGCTAAACTTAGGGGTTCTCATACTTACAAAAGAAAAAAAGGAGAAGAATGAGAAGGAAGAGGAAGAAAGAATAGATACTGGAGGACATCTAGGAATGAGTAACTTAAACGCAAAGTTTATTAAATACTTAAATAGTATGTTTCTAAAGAAGAGCCTCTTGATGAAAGTGAAAGAGGAGAGTGAAAAAGTTGGCTTAAAGCTCAACATTCAGAAAACTAAGATCATGACATCCAATCCCATCATTTCATGGGAAATAGATGGGGAAACAGTGGAAACAGTGTCAGACTTTATTTTTCTGGGCTCCAAAATCACAGCAGATGGTGACTGCAGCCATGAAATCAAAAGACACTTACTCCTTGGAAGAAAAGTTATGACCAACCTAGATAGCATATTCAAAAGCAGAGATATTACTTTGCCAACTAAGGTCCATCTAGTCAAGGCTATGGTTTTTCCAGTGGTCATGTATGGATGTGAGAGTTGGACTGTGAAGAAGGCTGAGCACTGAAGAATTGATGCTTTTGAACTGTGGTGTTGGAGAAGAGTCTTGAGAGTCCCTTGGACTGCAAGGAGATCCAACCAGTCCATTCTGAAGGAGATCAGCCCTGGGATTTCTTTGGAAGGGATGATGCTGAAGCTGAAGCTACTTTGGCCACCTCATGCGAAGAGTTGACTCATTGGAAAAGACTCTGATGCTGGGAGGGATTGGGGGCAGGAGGAGAAGGGGATGACAGAGGATAAGATGGCTGGATGGCATCACTGACTCAATGGGCGTGAGTCTGAGTGAACTCCGGGAGTTGGTGTTGGACAGGGAGGCCTGACGTGCTGCGATTCATGAGGTCACAAAGTGTTGGACATGACTGACTGACTGAACTGAATGACATAGCAAATACAGAGGTTTACAAAAATAGAATTACAAAAATATTTTTAATAAAGTTCCCATCACCTAATACAGAAAAAAGTGACTGGAGAATTCATGGAGAAATGGAGGAAGAGAATAGAATCAAAGCTTGACTGTGTTGAATATACTTCTATTTTATAGGAACCGATAACTTATCTCTCAAATTTAAAACATGAGCTTTAGACATAACAGTCCCTGAGCTTTTTAACCTCTGGGCTATAAATTAGTAGATATGCATCAACTCTGCTTGTGAAACTTTTCTCTTGGCAGACAGAAGAAGAGCCCAGCCTATACAAAGTAGTTTCCTGAAGTTTAACATAGTAGAAGCAGAGATTGCGACAAGACTACACCCTCTGCCAAAACTTAAGGAATTCACTAATTTCCCCAATGGCTTCTGTACTTGCTCAACTTCTGAACAACATGATCCTGAAAGGAGCAACTTATTACTTAAAAATAAGCCTTGAGTATCATATAAAAATATATTTTACAACAACTGACCTAATCTTGGGTTTCTAAAGTACCTGGGCCCTTGGTTTTTCCTTTGCTGTTGAACATCAGAGTCATGTCAAAAAGCTAACCCTTTGTACTCTGTGTTGTTCACTGATATGGCTCTGAATTGGGCACAGATGCTGTTCTCTAGAAACTTGAGGCCAATCATCAGTGAAAACTCTGCTTGTCTTGCCTTCAGGAATCACAGAAAAGAGAACAACTAGGAGAAAAGCTGCTATGGCAGAAATCAACTTTAAGATCTACTAGAAGATTCTGATCCCTTGTTTGGGAGCCTGATGTTAGCTTCCAGAGATGGAAAAATAATAAACAGATGTGACAAGATGAGAAAGAAAGTCAGCCAGTTATTGGAGGGAACAACTTACTGAAAAGAACAGGAGAAAGAGAGAGGAAGAGAGACAGACACACAGATGGACAGCTTCGTGGAAAGAATACAAAAAGACAGGTAAATTTCAATAGCAGGGGCATAGTTTTGCTCTATTGGCCAAAATAAAGTAGTTTTAGTAGTAGCTTTACAAAATAATTTATAATTTTGTTTCTAGCCATAGCATTAAATACCCACAGATTCTTTCTGCTTTCAAACACACATGCACACACACACACGTTTTAAACGCATAAAAATTTCATACAAATGTAAGGGAAAATTTTAAGGGCCAAAGGTGAAGGAGAAGAAAGTGAAAAGCACGGTAGAAATCCTTGGAAGGTTTGCCAACCTCAGGAACCTAAAGTGCTTAAGTTCTAACACCTATATGGGAGAGGCAGGAGATGGAATGAAGATCTTCACATAAAGTTGGGATCTTTAAAGATCTACCCCTACATTGAAAGGGTATTTTAGAAAAAATTCCTCCACTAGTCTAGGGAAATAACAAGTAAACTTACTATTTGGGCCTGGGACCTGGGTGGGTGAGACAGTCTTCCCTGAAAATATGTAACAGTGGGTATGCCACATTTGGGTTTCTGGTTCAAATTTATACTTCCTACTTGGTCCAGAATTCACTAAGTGAGAAGTAACATAGAATCAGACCCAAAGTTTGCATATGCTAGCCCCCATGCTCCCAATTTGCAGATGCAAACTATTATATATATAAAAAAAGAAAGAAACAGACCTAAAGTGAATGATACCTGGGTGGCTGGCATAGGCAGAACCACTCCGGAAGGATATATGTCCAACACATGCCAGACAAAAGCCTCCAGGCAAAGTCCTGCTTAAGACTTCTTACAACTGAAAATTATAAAACATCCAAGAAACAATTCAAATGAACAAGAGAAGCAGATACAACAGTAGTATTAAACTCTAAGAACACTAGATCTTAGAACTATTATAAAGAACCTATAGAATTAGTATAAGAAAAATGTACAAAACAATATCTAAAAAGAATGGGTAGATTTGAAGGAAAAAGAATAGAACTTCTAGAAATTAAAAAGAAAGGCTCTGAAATTAAAAGTCCAATTGTTGGTTCAAACTGCAAATTAATTACATCTGAAGAAAGAACTCATGAACTACAATTAAGCATAAGGAGTCAATCCCAAATGCAACACAGAGAGATAAAGAGAGAAAACAAAAGGGAGATTAAAAATAATGAAAGAAAGAATGAGAATGCTCAACATAATCAGCGGTCACCTCAGAAAGAGAATTTGTGGAGAGACGATATTTGAAATAACATCTGAAATGTTTGAAAATGTTTTAGAATCTTTCAGAATTGATCAGAAATGCAATCCTTGGATTTCAAACGACTGTTAAGTAAAAGGTCCCTATGAGGATACTGTCTCTAACTCTCGATTATCTGGGCATAAAACTGTGAAAGTGATAGTTACTTTCTCTCAGTCCTTTGAATAGAAAAACAGCAAATTAGATACAGGTAAAAAAAAAAAAAAAGGTAAGCAGATAGGTAAATCTAAATAAATCCCTGGCTATATAAAATAATGATACTAATTAAGAACTAATGTAGGTAATTGTGATGGTTAATTTTATACATCAGTTTGGCTGGGACATGGTGCCCAGGTACTTAGTGAAACTTTACAGATTCTGTGAAAATATTTTTTGAATGGGTTAACACAAGTCAGTAGACTTTGAGTATAGCAAATTGTCCTCCACAAGGTGGGTAAGCCTCATCCCAACAGTTGAAGGCCTTAAAAAAAAAAAAAAACTGACCTTCCCTGGAGAAGTGGGAATTCTGCCAACAGGTCACCTTTGGATTTGAAATGTAACCCTTCTGCCAGTCTCCAGCCTGCCAGCCTACCCTGCAGACTTCATACCTGTCGGCTACACAATCACGAGTCAATTTTTTAAGATAAATATTTTCTCTCTCTCCCCGCCTGTCTGTCTCCCCCCCCCATGTATTAAAGTTTCATATTACTTTTTATTGTATTAGGGTTCTCAAGAGAAACAGAACCAATAGGATATAAGCGTGTGTGCCAGCCACAAGTCTAGGTTGTTACCTGTGCTTCTGACCAATCAGCTATAAATCAGAGGTTTCTAAGTCTCCCTCCTTAGGTTCAATTAATTTGCTAGAGTGGCTCACACAACTCAGGAAAACAGTCTGCTTACTGTTGATCAGCTTATTATGTAAGAATATGATAAAGGATAAAGAGGAGCATCCAGATGGAGGAGATACACGGGGCAAGGTACGTGGGACGCGCCGCAGAGCACTGACGCCCTCTCTGAGCAGGCCGCTCTCCCGGCACCTCCACATCAGTGCCCCAGGAGCTCTCGGAACCCCACATGTTGGGATTCTTATGGAAGCATCATCATGTAGGCATGATTGATCATTACTCCATCTCCAGCCCCTCTCCCCTCTCTGGAGAATGGAGGTGTGTGGCAGAAAATTCTAAGCATCGAAGCATGGATTGGTATGCACGATGACCAGCCCCAACACAGGAGCCACCAAGAGTCACCTCATTAGAACAAAGGACATTTCTAACTCCCAGAAATTCCAAAGGGTTTGGAGTTTCGGTGTCAGAAACCAGAGTCAAAGATCAAATCTTAGCACAAAACGTGCCCTATTACTCTTATCACTTTAGAATTTCCAAAAGTTTTAGGAGTTCTGTACCAGGATCTGGGGGCAGATATCAATATATTTTATTTTCTCTTATTTCACAGGATATAGACACACACACACACACACACACACAAACATCCTCTTTGTTTTGTTTCTCTAGAGAACTCTAACTAATACAGTTGTAAGTAACATAAATATTAACACTAAGTGGCACTAAACTACCAGACAACAATAACTTACAATAAACAGGTTCTTGATTGAAGGTAAATTGTTAGACAGTTGATGCAATACTCACGAGAAATATCAAATCAGTGAGCAACTTTTGATTTTCTGATATGAATGCATGTTAGGTTTTTTAAGGTAAACATTACAAAGATTAGGACTAGAATATATTACTTTAAACAAATAGAGGTAATCGAGAAAAATCCATCAATATAAAGATCAGTAGGAAGGAAAAAAACACAGAAAAGGCAGAAAAAAGAGAAAGCAAAATGGATGGAAATAAATAAAAATCTACTGGTAATTGGCCCATGAAAAAGGATTGCTTGATTGAATAAAAAGAGCAAAAATGAACACTATACTCTAGAATATACTTAAAACATCTGAACAAAAAATAATGAAAAAATATATATTAGAAAAATACAAATCAAAAAAGTAGTAAACTATGTTACCTTCAAACTAAATGTAGCTTAAGGCAAAAAAGAAAAAAAATCATTAAGGATAAAGATGGTTATTACATTACCAGGAAAGAAAGAGCACACTAGGGAGACATAACAATTCTCAGTGTGCACGCATGATGAAATAGTCTCAGACTATATAAAGTAGTAAGGTTCATTTAGATGCCATGTTGGCACACAGCTAGTAATGGGGCTTGCAACATGCTGGCTTTGAGATTCTTCAGGGAAAGCGATTAGTCCAGTCACAGAAAGAATGAATACAGGCATCTATAGAACCAACAAGTTTAAGATGGAAACCATGCAGCTCCACCTATATTGGCCCAAGAGTCACCATAAGGCAAGAGGCCACTAACTGTAAGGAAAAACAAATTTTTCTTTTTATAGAGTTTGGAGGCAGGAGTTAGAAACTAGGGACACAAAGATCTCCCATCTCCCCAGTCTCTCACTTCCTCCCTGGCAGTAAGCTAGACACGAAGGTAGGTCCCACCTTCCTTCAACATCTCAAGGTGATCCCGTGAGACACATAACTCATTTATGGAAAGTGGCCTCCACCCAGAGAGACTCTGCTTCAGTACTTCTTAATAGAAAATGTAATGATAGCAGTTTGAGGCAGGCCCAGGTCTAATACAAAGGAAGCTTCTTGGTTCCTCCCTTCAATTAAGATTACACAACCCGACTTCAGAGGTAGGACATCATGGTGACTAAAAGCACAGCCTGGCCATCAGGTGGTCATGGGATCATATTTAACTGCAACAAATGAGCTGTACAATAACTTGGGCCTTAAACTCTGTATACCTCAGTTTCTACATTTATCAAAAGTGAAATAGTATATATAAGTAGTATCTAAAAAACAAGACAGTATTTGTCACACAACAATCATGGAGAGCTACTTTTTTTAAAAATTAAGTTATTTATTTCCAGCTGTGTCTCAGCACGCTGGCTCTTCAATGCTAAGCGCTCGGGTTCCAGAGCACGTAGGCTCTGTAACTGTGGTGCACAGGCTCAGTGGCTCCATACCCTGTGCGGGTCTTAGTTTCCTAACAAGAGATGGAACCCACATCCCCTGCATTGGAAGGCAGATTCTCAACCACTACATCACCAGGGAAGTCCCATGCAGAGCCACGTAAGCACAGATTGGCTGTGATTTGATGACGATGATAGTTTGATGAGTCTCACCCCCCACTAAGATACTCGCTCCAGTTACTCGGGAATGAATGGAATTCGATAGTCCTTTGAAAGCTGAGAACTGAACCTCCTATCACACTCTTGTTCTTTTACACAAAATTAGGGTGAGTGTTGTATACCAAGGCATCTCCTTCTCCGGCTCTTCGCNGAGTTAGAAACTAGGGACACAAAGATCTCCCATCTCCCCAGTCTCTCACTTCCTCCCTGGCAGTAAGCTAGACACGAAGGTAGGTCCCACCTTCCTTCAACATCTCAAGGTGATCCCGTGAGACACATAACTCATTTATGGAAAGTGGCCTCCACCCAGAGAGACTCTGCTTCAGTACTTCTTAATAGAAAATGTAATGATAGCAGTTTGAGGCAGGCCCAGGTCTAATACAAAGGAAGCTTCTTGGTTCCTCTCTTCAATTAAGATTACACAACCCGACTTCAGAGGTAGGACATCATGGTGACTAAAAGCACAGCCTGGCCATCAGGTGGTCATGGGATCATATTTAACTGCAACAAATGAGCTGTACAATAACTTGGGCCTTAAACTCTGTATACCTCAGTTTCTACATTTATCAAAAGTGAAATAGTATATATAAGTAGTATCTAAAAAACAAGACAGTATTTGTCACACAACAATCATGGAGAGCTACTTTTTTTAAAAATTAAGTTATTTATTTCCAGCTGTGTCTCAGCACGCTGGCTCTTCAATGCTAAGCGCTCGGGTTCCAGAGCACGTAGGCTCTGTAACTGTGGTGCACAGGCTCAGTGGCTCCATACCCTGTGCGGGTCTTAGTTTCCTAACAAGAGATGGAACCCACATCCCCTGCATTGGAAGGCAGATTCTCAACCACTACATCACCAGGGAAGTCCCATGCAGAGCCACGTAAGCACAGATTGGCTGTGATTTGATGACGATGATAGTTTGATGAGTCTCACCCCCCACTAAGATACTCGCTCCAGTTACTCGGGAATGAATGGAATTCGATAGTCCTTTGAAAGCTGAGAACTGAACCTCCTATCACACCCTTGTTCTTTTACACAAAATTAGGGTGAGTGTTGTATACCAAGGCATCTCCTTCTCCGGCTCTTCGTGGTCACTGTGTTCCATTCCTTGGCACTGCCCTCTGCAACCAACTGAAGAGGAGGAAGTGACCACTGTGTCCCTTTGCTGGATAACAGCTCTGCCCTGCAGAAATCAACAAAGTGCCCCACTGCCAACAGCAGTGCCTGGAACTGCCCTGCCTTCATCACCACATTTGAGTCACCCCATGAGAAGAAACAGCTCTTTCATTTTTCTCTCTTTTGCAGGAAGAACTGGGGACTTGGTCCTGGTTCTGGTCTACGTTCTGTGCTTCTATTTCTTGCCAGCAGAGCACTAAGGGGCTCTCTGAGTCACAGCTCCATGGGTTCCAGCTCTCATTCTGATTTACAGCCTACCAAGAAGGAACACGGCCCACCAAGAAGACAGGGACATGCCCTAACGTTTGCAGACACCCTTCAATATCTAAGGGCTTCCCTGGTGGCTCAGACGGTAAAGAATCTGCCTAAGCAACTAACACTTTCACTTTTAATATCTAAACCCCTTGCCACTATCAACCCCTAGTCTAAGAACAAAACAGCCTTCCTATAGGAATGGAGGGAATCCTTTTCCCCCTACAATACCTCAGGACCTATGACCACAGCTCCCCATGGCACAAGAAACCTACTGACTGCAGCAATATGTCAAGTAGCCTCTAACTTAAGTTCCTTCTGCAGTGGCTCTGGGGCTTCCCTGGTGGCTCAAGTAGTAAAGAATCTGCCTGCAATGTGGGAGATCTGAGTTCAGTCCCTGGGTTGGGAAGATCCCCTGGAGGATGGCATGGCAACCCACTCCATTATTCTTGCCTGGAGAATCCCAAGGACAGAGGAGCCTGGTGGGCTACAGTCCATGGGGTTGCAAAGAGTCAGACATGGCTGAGTGACTAACACACAGCAGTGGCTCTAGTTCAGGAAAGCAAAAAGAGCAAGGACCAACTTTCCCCTCTACGAGAAAAGAATGAATAAATGTCTTTTATAGAATCACATCTAAATGTATTGGAAAGGAACACGCATGATGTGAGGAGGAAGGAAAATCTATCCTGGTATAACTGCCTGGAGTCCCTTTGTGGATTTGCAATAAAAACATGAATTTTTCAGCTCCTGGATCTGGTCTTTCTACCTCTTACTTTTTGTTTCTTTGTCTTGCTTCTTCATTTATTATTCAAAATATTTACTTGGTTGATTGGAAAGCAAGTCATACCAGAAACAAAATCAGCTACAGGCAACTGATTGGTTTCATATAAACAGTACTGATTTTGGCTGCACTTGTAGTACAGTGTGTAAGCACAAAAGTCAATGCACTCTTAATCATTCTGATATTTTTTATTCCAGCCTTCAGTTAGATATGGGAACAAGAGAACTTACACTCATTCCTTTGCTGCCCAAAGTCACATAAATATATTCTATCCCCATCTATCTTTGGGAAGCGTCTTTCTGTTCATGTGTTTTCTGACTTTCTCTAACTTGGGCATGGCCCATGAATCAGTTCACATGACCACTAGTTTATTAACAGTTGTTCTGAGACCCTGCAATGAGGACATCTTGCCTGAAACTGCAGGGGCTTCTCAGATTTTAGTATGCAGAGAAGCAATGGTTGGATTTTTTCGCCCAACTGGCTGCAGCTCCCCTCTGTGGGGACACTGTAGAGGTAAACATGAAAGACGGAGCAGGCAGCTTGCCTCTCAGATCAGAGAGCAAGTTTAACTGTTTGCAGGCCTAACAAGCCAGAACTGAAATTCAGCATGCTTCAAATCCCAACGCACCACAGCCAGGTGAAAGGAAAAACAGCAGGAGCAGCAATCTTGAGGTTTCTGCCCTGTACACTGTTGATATCAGTTGTGAAACCTCTGATGAACCAGAGGAGAAAGGGCAAAAAACAAAGCAACAGGAAGAGCCTGCCTGAAGCTTCTCTCCTTACGCAGCAGAGCCTCCCAAGGCATAGACAGAATTCCCAAGACAAGCATTCCACAAAGTTCATCAAAATATATGGCTCCTTCCTGCCTGGCAGCCACAAGTCTGCACTGCTCTGAGGTTTGTCCAGATATTTTGAATCTGATTCTCTACTCAGTGTCCAGCCAGAGAGCAAGCAAGGTCCAGGGGGGCTTTGGCCAATGTCTCTGGCAGATGCTCCTCAACTCAAAGAGTTAATGCCAAGCATTGTATCCCCCTGAGTGTCAACTAGGCCGTGTTCTCAGAACCCACCTTCAAACCTCCAGTTGCACAAGCTGTTGAAAGGGGCAGTGTTAGAATGTGCTGCCCACCACAAAGTGGTCCAGAGAGAGCCAAGGAGCTAAAGGGCTTCCAGGAGCACTTCTCGGCCCTCACCTCTGCTCTGTGTGGATGAGGAATGCTAGAGTCAAGTCTTGAGAATCCAGTGTCCAATCAGTCTAATACTTTTCAGGACTATAATAACCAAAATTGCTAATTAAATGAAAATCAGCCAGCTACTCAGCTTGAGAGTAGCAGGGCACCAAATCAATCACTATTTTGATTCATATTTGTACAGCATTGTGTGGTTGATAACCCCAAAGAATATCTCACTCATATTTATGAAATATAATGATTATTATGCCCTCTGAGATACCTCAGCTAGACTACAGTCAGTAAACGGCAAAGCTCAAACTAGAACCCCGGTCTGAGCTCTTAACGTGCTATTTTCCTACTTGACCTCAGCTCTCTCACCTGGGAAGTCATTACATCTGTTTTCAAAGTTCCTCACACATTTTACTCCATTTTACTCTCACAACTCTGTAAGATATGCACTATTACTATGCTCATTTTTATAGATGAGAAATTTATACACAGAAAAATTAAGGGATTTGGCCAAAATCCTTCAGCTAATTAATGGCCATGATCCAGGTCTCCTGAGGCCCCAATCCAATGTTCCTTGGGCATTATGACAACAGCTATCACACTATGACCCGCTAAGGGAGATGGGCAATAAAACTAGGCCATGACTGGAGCCAGGCCATCCAGAGAGACCATGATGGTATCTTTCCATCAGCACACTAGACTTGAAGTGATGGTGTTGACACAGTGCCGGATGTATTTTTCAATTTCCAATAGTTCTTATGCTTCAGAATAGCTTATTGGCCTTAACACTCCCCTGCTGAAAGCTGCCACCCTGCCAAGCCTGGCATGTGGTTCCTATTTCACACCTTGCATTCTCCAGCCTACAGACTCAACTTCTTAAAGTACGTGAAAGCTATGGTGAAAGAAAGAGGAGGCCTTCTGCTTCTTGAACCAGGGAGCTGGGTAGAATGAGACACTGATTATGAAATACAGATTTCCAGGCTCAATCTGTTCAGTATATTATATACATCAAAACAGGGCTATAAGTCTAAAGAACTGGTGGTAAATGTTTATTATTTCTACTTGGAAAACTCCTCCAATGACATATGTAATATCAGTCTTTCCATGATCAAAAACTGGAAGAGAAAAGTGCCTTCTTGGCATCAGGCAAGGACCAAACAAAATGGCAACCAATTGCTCCAAATCCCAGGTGACCCCAACTCTGGATGGATAGAAAATGTAGAAGCAGGTTGAAAAAAGCAGCCTGCTTATTGGGGATTGGATGAAAAGAAATCAGCCAGCAGCATCTCACTCCTCTCTCAAGCCTGAGTTACTTCCCTTTCAACAGAACACCTGCATTGCCCTAAGCCAGATGGCAAGTTCTCCAAATCAGCATTTGGTAGTATAGTGGTCTAAGTACCAGGGACTTTGGCCTTGGGAAGGAAATGCATTTCTTTCTTCATTGGGCTTTTATTATACATTTTTTTTTCTGCTGGATTGTATCCTAGATATTAACTCTAGCTGAGGACATCTGGGTGGGTAACAGGATAATTTGAAAAAGATTTGAGGCAGGGGCTGGAATGGAAAAGGTGCTGAGAACTAGTTTCTATTTGAGGACCCCGATGGGACCCAGGAATTCTCAGCTTTGGAAACTGCACCCAACCCACATGACACAAATGTTTTAGAATATGGCCATGCTTCACATGAAAAGTAATTTGTAACTATGAGGTCTCAAACTTTTAATTCAAGATCTATTAATTTTTGTTTTGAAAGAGTTTGTATTTTGTAGGCAGCAAGACTTAGGGGGAACTTAATCTTCCATAGAAGCCTGTGAAAATCCCCACATCTTTGGCACTGTCCCCACTCAGCCTGATGGGTGCACAGCCCTGGCTGGGAGAAGATGTGTATAAGAGACAGCTAAGGGAGATGGGCAATAAAACTAGGCCATGACTGGAGCCAGGCCATCCAGAGAGACCATGATGGTATCTTTCCATCAGCACACTAGACTTGAAGTGATGGTGTTGACACAGTGCCGGATGTATTTTTCAATTTCCAATAGTTCTTATGCTTCAGAATAGCTTATTGGCCTTAACACTCCCCTGCTGAAAGCTGCCACCCTGCCAAGCCTGGCATGTGGTTCCTATTTCACACCTTGCATTCTCCAGCCTACAGACTCAACTTCTTAAAGTACGTGAAAGCTATGGTGAAAGAAAGAGGAGGCCTTCTGCTTCTTGAACCAGGGAGCTGGGTAGAATGAGACACTGATTATGAAATACAGATTTCCAGGCTCAATCTGTTCAGTATATTATATACATCAAAACAGGGCTATAAGTCTAAAGAACTGGTGGTAAATGTTTATTATTTCTACTTGGAAAACTCCTCCAATGACATATGTAATATCAGTCTTTCCATGATCAAAAACTGGAAGAGAAAAGTGCCTTCTTGGCATCAGGCAAGGACCAAACAAAATGGCAACCAATTGCTCCAAATCCCAGGTGACCCCAACTCTGGATGGATAGAAAATGTAGATGCAGGTTGAAAAAAGCAGCCTGCTTATTGGGGATTGGATGAAAAGAAATCAGCCAGCAGCATCTCACTCCTCTCTCAAGCCTGAGTTACTTCCCTTTCAACAGAACACCTGCATTGCCCTAAGCCAGATGGCAAGTTCTCCAAATCAGCATTTGGTAGTATAGTGGTCTAAGTACCAGGGACTTTGGCCTTGGGAAGGAAATGCATTTCTTTCTTCATTGGGCTTTTATTATGTTTTTTTTTCTGCTGGATTGTATCCTAGATATTAACTCTAGCTGAGGACATCTGGGTGGGTAACAGGATAATTTGAAAAAGATCTGAGGCAGGGGCTGGAATGGAAAAGGTGCTGAGAACTAGTTTCTATTTGAGGACCCCGATGGGACCCAGGAATTCTCAGCTTTGGAAACTGCACCCAACCCACATGACACAAATGTTTTAGAATATGGCCATGCTTCACATGAAAAGTAATTTGTAACTATGAGGTCTCAAACTTTTAATTCAAGATCTATTAATTTTTGTTTTGAAAGAGTTTGTATTTTGTAGGCAGCAAGACTTAGGGGGAACTTAATCTTCCATAGAAGCCTGTGAAAATCCCCACATCTTTGGCACTGTCCCCACTCAGCCTGATGGGTGCACAGCCCTGGCTGGGAGAAGGTAGTGTGTGAAGGCAGAAGTAGGTGAGGGACTGAAGAGGCAGAGGGCAGAGATTAGGATGGCAGTAACCATGAAATCTGACAGTAGCCAGCTTATGACACCCATAGAAAAAGAGCTCAGAAGTGGATCTGGGGTTCACTGGAACCCTCAGGACATGGCAGCTCGGCAGAGCTAGAGGGCGAAGGCAGACGGAAAATAAGCTCCTATTCTCTTCACTGTTGTGCACCCCTTCCCTTTCGAGATCTCTTTCCTTCTTTCTCTGTAGATGGAGAAAGCAGAAGGGCTAGGTCTTCCTCCATAGGAGAGACCCTCATACCTCAAAAGACCCAAGAAGTTCAGAAAGAGAGTCCAAATTGAGGGGAGATGTAACCTCACACTCAGTCACCAGTTCATGACCAGGAAATGAGATTACACTTCTTTTTTATTCCCAACTCACTATGACAGAGGTCCCATGATCCCAGTTCCTGGAATCTAGGCCTAGACCTACTTAGAAACTTCCAAAAATGCTCACCAATTTCCACCCCAGCAAAAGTCCCCAGATTTCTGCACTGGAGCTTCTTTGTTGCCCTGCCATGCACTGCCTTTTCTAAGTACACCTCAAGGAAGGTTCCTCTGCTGGATCTAGCGGCCTTTCACTGGTGCCTGCAGCCAGAAGTCCCATTCTAGTCTCGGGGAAGGGACGATCCTCTTCTGTGTGTTAGTCCTCTGAAACAGGGACCAGAACTCCTTGGTCCTCAGAAATCAGTTTGTAACTTTCAAGGTCTTTACTGATGATTAGAAGATAACAGAAATGTAACAGAGAATAACTTAAATCTTGCTAAAATTAGCTACTTCAAGAAACAGTAGCCCCAAATTGACCTCAGAGGCTCTTGTCCAGCCAGCTTCTGGTTTGGCTCCTGCGTGTCTCCACACATATCAGTGTTCACACTTCAAGGTTAGGATCCAACAGACCACTGGCCCTCAAAAAAAAATAGCATCCTTTTCTCCTCAATTCAAAGATGTCTAATTTTTATTCCAGAAACATCCTTTTTCTAGGATGTTTCACTTTGGGAGTAACCATTCCCTTGAGATTGTATACCATCCAACTCAAAAAGAATCTCTAAGTTAGAGAACACATTTTTCAAAGTATGGCTTAATCAAAATGAGATAAGATCATGTATGGGACACCAGCAATTTAGCCTGCTTAGTCAAGCTCTTCATCTTGCCTCCAATAAAAGGTAAGAAGATCAAGCATGCACACCACCTTTGTCATAATCAGGTTTCTACTTTTGATTTCCTACAAGCAACGGGTTGAAAAACATATACATGTGATGAAACACTAAGTCACACACACACACACCTCTCCCCAAAATACATATTATAACAAATTATAATTTTAATCATAGTGAAGTCTAATTCTAAATATAGGGGGGAAACATATCTAATTTTACAGAGGAAAAATTTTGTCAGTTACTAAACATTTAATGGTTGCAGCATTCAAGTTTTTCCTCCAAAATCAGAAAAGAAAAAAAAAAAAATTGCCTTACATCTGCCAGAGTAAAAGGGCTAACTCAAGTTGTTTTGCCCAAAGCAAAAGGTCAGGCTCTTATAATCCCTACTCTAAAAGGCATACACGTTTGTAAATTTTTAGATGACTCTTTTCTATATCCCAAGGGAAAAAAATCTTGATGTCAATTTTCCATTGGAAACTTTATTATTGTAGAGTAGGTCACTTACTCCTTGGAAGAAAGGCAATGACAAACTTAGACATCATATTAAAAAGCAGAGACATTACTTTGCCAACAAAGGTCTGTATCGTCAAAGCTATGATTTTTCCAGTGGTCATGTATGGATGTGAAAGCTGGACCATAAAGAAAGCTGAGCACCAAAGAATTGATGCTTTTGAACTGGGGTGTTGGAAAAGACTCTTGAGAGTCCCTTGGACTGCAAGAAGATCAAACCAGTAAATCCTAAAGGAAATCAGTCCTAAATATTCTTTGGAAGGACTGATGCTGAAGCTGAAGCTCTAATACTTTGGACACCTGATATGAAGAACTGACTCATTTGAAAAGACCCTGATGCTGGGCAAGATGGAAGGTAGGAGGAGAAGGGGACGACAGAGGATGAGATGGTTGGATGGCATCACTGACTCAATGGACATGAGTTTGAGCAAGCTCTGAGAGTTGATGGACTTGGAAGCTTGGTGTGCTGCAGTCCATGGGGTTGCAAAGAGCTGGACACAACTGAGTGACTGAACAGAACTGAGGCCACTTAATCCAGCTCCATTCAAGACCTTTTGGGAAAATTCTCAATTTGAACTCACTTTCTTGAAACAGCTCCTTTTAGTGAGAATGGTGGTGTCCAGAGAGCTAAGAGAGAGAGTGAACCTAGAAGAGATGGACCAAGGCAAAACCTTAGTCTAGGGAGGCAAAAGGGATTCTCTCAGTCTACATGCAGTCCTGCCTAGGACACAAGCACAGCAGATCATAATGTTGTCCTGGGACAAACTTTTAACTTACTATATAGAAAATGCATCTAGAAAGTATTTGGCATAAGTACCTCCTAGGAACACAAAATAATGATGGCAAAGGATTGACAATTTGGGATACAGACCAAATGTCTTCCTTCTGAGACTCAACAAACAGATGGGNGAATGTGCTGCCCACCAAAAAGTGGTCCAGAGAGAGCCAAGGAGCTAAAGGGCTTCCAGGAGCACTTCTCGGCCCTCACCTCTGCTCTGTGTGGATGAGGAATGCTAGAGTCAAGTCTTGAGAATCCAGTGTCCAATCAGTCTAATACTTTTCAGGACTATAATAACCAAAATTGCTAATTAAATGAAAATCAGCCAGCTACTCAGCTTGAGAGTAGCAGGGCACCAAATCAATCACTATTTTGATTCATATTTGTACAGCATTGTGTGGTTGATAACCCCAAAGAATATCTCACTCATATTTATGAAATATAACGATTATTATGCCCTCTGAGATACCTCAGCTAGACTACAGTCAGTAAACGGCAAAGCTCAAACTAGAACCCCGGTCTGAGCTCTTAACGTGCTATTTTCCTACTTGACCTCAGCTCTCTCACCTGGGAAGTCATTACATCTGTTTTCAAAGTTCCTCACACATTTTACTCCATTTTACTCTCACAACTCTGTAAGATATGCACTATTACTATGCTCATTTTTATAGATGAGAAATTTATACACAGAAAAATTAAGGGATTTGGCCAAAATCCTTCAGCTAATTAATGGCCATGATCCAGGTCTCCTGAGGCCCCAATCCAATGTTCCTTGGGCATTATGACAACAGCTATCAAACTATGACCCGCTAAGGGAGATGGGCAATAAAACTAGGCCATGACTGGAGCCAGGCCATCCAGAGAGACCATGATGGTATCTTTCCATCAGCACACTAGACTTGAAGTGATGGTGTTGACACAGTGCCGGATGTATTTTTCAATTTCCAATAGTTCTTATGCTTCAGAATAGCTTATTGGCCTTAACACTCCCCTGCTGAAAGCTGCCACCCTGCCAAGCCTGGCATGTGGTTCCTATTTCACACCTTGCATTCTCCAGCCTACAGACTCAACTTCTTAAAGTACGTGAAAGCTATGGTGAAAGAAAGAGGAGGCCTTCTGCTTCTTGAACCAGGGAGCTGGGTAGAATGAGACACTGATTATGAAATACAGATTTCCAGGCTCAATCTGTTCAGTATATTATATACATCAAAACAGGGCTATAAGTCTAAAGAACTGGTGGTAAATGTTTATTATTTCTACTTGGAAAACTCCTCCAATGACATATGTAATATCAGTCTTTCCATGATCAAAAACTGGAAGAGAAAAGTGCCTTCTTGGCATCAGGCAAGGACCAAACAAAATGGCAACCAATTGCTCCAAATCCCAGGTGACCCCAACTCTGGATGGATAGAAAATGTAGAAGCAGGTTGAAAAAAGCAGCCTGCTTATTGGGGATTGGATGAAAAGAAATCAGCCAGCAGCATCTCACTCCTCTCTCAAGCCTGAGTTACTTCCCTTTCAACAGAACACCTGCATTGCCCTAAGCCAGATGGCAAGTTCTCCAAATCAGCATTTGGTAGTATAGTGGTCTAAGTACCAGGGACTTTGGCCTTGGGAAGGAAATGCATTTCTTTCTTCATTGGGCTTTTATTATGTTTTTTTTTCTGCTGGATTGTATCCTAGATATTAACTCTAGCTGAGGACATCTGGGTGGGTAACAGGATAATTTGAAAAAGATCTGAGGCAGGGGCTGGAATGGAAAAGGTGCTGAGAACTAGTTTCTATTTGAGGACCCCGATGGGACCCAGGAATTCTCAGCTTTGGAAACTGCACCCAACCCACATGACACAAATGTTTTAGAATATGGCCATGCTTCACATGAAAAGTAATTTGTAACTATGAGGTCTCAAACTTTTAATTCAAGATCTATTAATTTTTGTTTTGAAAGAGTTTGTATTTTGTAGGCAGCAAGACTTAGGGGGAACTTAATCTTCCATAGAAGCCTGTGAAAATCCCCACATCTTTGGCACTGTCCCCACTCAGCCTGATGGGTGCACAGCCCTGGCTGGGAGAAGGTAGTGTGTGAAGGCAGAAGTAGGTGAGGGACTGAAGAGGCAGAGGGCAGAGATTAGGATGGCAGTAACCATGAAATCTGACAGTAGCCAGCTTATGACACCCATAGAAAAAGAGCTCAGAAGTGGATCTGGGGTTCACTGGAACCCTCAGGACATGGCAGCTCGGCAGAGCTAGAGGGCGAAGGCAGACGGAAAATAAGCTCCTATTCTCTTCACTGTTGTGCACCCCTTCCCTTTCGAGATCTCTTTCCTTCTTTCTCTGTAGATGGAGAAAGCAGAAGGGCTAGGTCTTCCTCCATAGGAGAGACCCTCATACCTCAAAAGACCCAAGAAGTTCAGAAAGAGAGTCCAAATTGAGGGGAGATGTAACCTCACACTCAGTCACCAGTTCATGACCAGGAAATGAGATTACACTTCTTTTTTATTCCCAACTCACTATGACAGAGGTCCCATGATCCCAGTTCCTGGAATCTAGGCCTAGACCTACTTAGAAACTTCCAAAAATGCTCACCAATTTCCACCCCAGCAAAAGTCCCCAGATTTCTGCACTGGAGCTTCTTTGTTGCCCTGCCATGCACTGCCTTTTCTAAGTACACCTCAAGGAAGGTTCCTCTGCTGGATCTAGCGGCCTTTCACTGGTGCCTGCAGCCAGAAGTCCCATTCTAGTCTCGGGGAAGGGACGATCCTCTTCTGTGTGTTAGTCCTCTGAAACAGGGACCAGAACGCCTTGGTCCTCAGAAATCAGTTTGTAACTTTCAAGGTCTTTACTGATGATTAGAAGATAACAGAAATGTAACAGAGAATAACTTAAATCTTGCTAAAATTAGCTACTTCAAGAAACAGTAGCCCCAAATTGACCTCAGAGGCTCTTGTCCAGCCAGCTTCTGGTTTGGCTCCTGCGTGTCTCCACACATATCAGTGTTCACACTTCAAGGTTAGGATCCAACAGACCACTGGCCCTCAAAAAAAAATAGCATCCTTTTCTCCTCAATTCAAAGATGTCTAATTTTTATTCCAGAAATATCCTTTTTCTAGGATGTTTCACTTTGGGAGTAACCATTCCCTTGAGATTGTATACCATCCAACTCAAAAAGAATCTCTAAGTTAGAGAACACATTTTTCAAAGTATGGCTTAATCAAAATGAGATAAGATCATGTATGGGACACCAGCAATTTAGCCTGCTTAGTCAAGCTCTTCATCTTGCCTCCAATAAAAGGTAAGAAGATCAAGCATGCACACCACCTTTGTCATAATCAGGTTTCTACTTTTGATTTCCTACAAGCAACGGGTTGAAAAACATATACATGTGATGAAACACTAAGTCACACACACACACACCTCTCCCCAAAATACATATTATAACAAATTATAATTTTAATCATAGTGAAGTCTAATTCTAAATATAGGGGGGAAACATATCTAATTTTACAGAGGAAAAATTTTGTCAGTTACTAAACATTTAATGGTTGCAGCATTCAAGTTTTTCCTCCAAAATCAGAAGAAAAAAAAAAAAATTGCCTTACATCTGCCAGAGTAAAAGGGCTAACTCAAGTTGTTTTGCCCAAAGCAAAAGGTCAGGCTCTTATAATCCCTACTCTAAAAGGCATACATGTTTGTAAATTTTTAGATGACTCTTTTCTATATCCCAAGGGAAAAAAATCTTGATGTCAATTTTCCATTGGAAACTTTATTATTGTAGAGTAGGTCACTTACTCCTTGGAAGAAAGGCAATGACAAACTTAGACATCATATTAAAAAGCAGAGACATTACTTTGCCAACAAAGGTCTGTATCGTCAAAGCTATGATTTTTCCAGTGGTCATGTATGGATGTGAAAGCTGGACCATAAAGAAAGCTGAGCACCAAAGAATTGATGCTTTTGAACTGGGGTGTTGGAAAAGACTCTTGAGAGTCCCTTGGACTGCAAGAAGATCAAACCAGTAAATCCTAAAGGAAATCAGTCCTAAATATTCTTTGGAAGGACTGATGCTGAAGCTGAAGCTCTAATACTTTGGACACCTGATATGAAGAACTGACTCATTTGAAAAGACCCTGATGCTGGGCAAGATGGAAGGTAGGAGGAGAAGGGGACGACAGAGGATGAGATGGTTGGATGGCATCACTGACTCAATGGACATGAGTTTGAGCAAGCTCTGAGAGTTGATGGACTTGGAAGCTTGGTGTGCTGCAGTCCATGGGGCTGCAAAGAGCTGGACACAACTGAGTGACTGAACAGAACTGAGGCCACTTAATCCAGCTCCATTCAAGACCTTTTGGGAAAATTCTCAATTTGAACTCACTTTCTTGAAACAGCTCCTTTTAGTGAGAATGGTGGTGTCCAGAGAGCTAAGAGAGAGAGTGAACCTAGAAGAGATGGACCAAGGCAAAACCTTAGTCTAGGGAGGCAAAAGGGATTCTCTCAGTCTACATGCAGTCCTGCCTAGGACACAAGCACAGCAGATCATAATGTTGTCCTGGGACAAACTTTTAACTTACTATATAGAAAATGCATCTAGAAAGTATTTGGTGTAAGTACCTCCTAGGAACATGAAATAATGATGGCAAAGGATTGACAGTTTGGGATACAGACCAAATGCCTTCCTTCTGAGACTCAACAAACAGATGGGTAGCATTAAAATAGGCACAGGGATGCAGATATTCAACAACCAGCTCTTTACTGAGGTGGAAACTGCATCTCACTTTAAATCAGTTTTATGTACACTGAAAGAACTCAGAGGCCTCACAGTCACTTAAAATCCAACAGCAGATACAACACTCCTACCACTCCCACCTTAGCTGCACAAGTTGGGTAGCCATGGGAAGCTGTGTTTGTTTATGTATATTGCTTGGTTCAGACAAAGCAGTTAACACCAAGACAGTATTTCCACTGATTAGTGAAGTCTATTTCTATTATCTAGTATATCTTATTAGTGTTCAGGGGGTAAAACCAAAGAATCAATGTCAAAAGATTTCTGTCAAGTCTACATTCATGGAAATGTGTCTACAGTAACATCCTGAAGGGCAAGCTATTTATAAGTTGAAAGTAAGGTCTTCTGTTACAAGAGGCTTTCCTCTGCAGGAAGAGTGGACAGCTGATGGCTAATAGAGACCTTCTAGAAGCAATCTCCCTGAAGTGTCACCTTGTCGTCAGACTATAAGGTTTAAAATTGTGACTGGAAGACTATTATGCAAAAACTCCACCTGAGGCAGCAAAAGCACTTAAGTGAATCTCTCTTTCAGTTTTTTAATGTGGAACCTGTTAGTTTTCTTGACATGCTTTGGAATTTTGCTTTGCAGACTCATCTTTGGTAAAAGACTCACCCTCTTTCTCATGTGCATGTTCTTCTATCTCTTTCCAGTGAGGGTTATTAGGGCCCATCTGGTTCGTAAGCTCATTTTTCTTAATATGCTACCTCTTTAAAGACCCCATATTTTCAAATACAGTCATATTCTGAAATACTAGGGGTTGACTTTAGAGGGAGGGAAGAATCCAGCCCATAACAAGGCCATGAGGAAAGATTAAATTGTGAACTTAGAATATCTTCTCTACCAGCCTTCCTGGCAAGAAATTTCACATCATCCCCTAAACTCTGAAGGGTGGACACTTCTTGGTGAAGCCTAGCTTCATCCCTCTAGCTCACAGCCCAGATGCCATCCCGCAGCAGCCACACATGTCCTTGGACGTACAGTCACAAAACAGACAGGTAAACAGGAGGGCACAGGTATCCTTCTCTCACTGAAGTTAGCAGTCAGAAAAGGGATTCTTCAGTCACAAGAGCAGGGAATGAAGTGAAACTGAAGCTGGTCCCAGTGAGCCCTGTCACCTGGGGGTAAACCACTGCACAGGAGCCCTTGACACATGCATGCTCCGTGAAGGGAAAACGAAAGAGTTAAATACCTTGTGAAGGAACGGAGGGTTGAAGGACAAATCTCACCCCAACAAGAAAGAAAATAAGAGAATCAATTAGTAATTTCTCAATAAGCAGGCCAGTATTAAAATCACTATCATTACATTTGGATCCACCGTGAGATACTGTTGAGGATGTTTGTCTTCAATACCATAAGCAAGGTTTATCAAGCATGGAAGTTTATGTTACCCCACTTACAGTCTCACAGTAAGCCTGTTTAGCCTGTTACTGTTTCCTGGATGCTGGTAGAACACAAAAGATCCCTGGGTCAAAGACAAAAGGCTTTCTTACTCATATTACAGCAAGCAGCATGATTTGTGTTGTGTTCTTGACCCCAAAGCCCTACAGTGACGGTGCGGAGGGTGTGGGTTGTGTTATAGGAAGGAACACTGCTGAATTATGTTCCCCCAAATGAATATGTTGAAATTCTAACCCCTCAGCATTTCATTCTGACTGTATTTAGAGATAAGGTCTCTAAAGAGATAATTAAATTAAAATGAGGTCACTGGGGCGNACAGTGACGGTGCGGAGGGTGTGGGTTGTGTTATAGGAAGGAACACTGCTGAATTATGTTCCCCCAAGTGAATATGTTGAAATTCTAACCCCTCAGCATTTCATTCTGACTGTATTTAGAGATAAGGTCTCTAAAGAGATAATTAAATTAAAATGAGGTCACTGGGGCGGGCCCCAATATGATACAACTGGTGTTCTATGAAATTTGAATAGAGATAGGTGCAGCTGGAAGGCCATGTGAAGACACACAGAGAAGACGGCCATCTACAAGTCAAGGAGAGAGACTTCAGAAGGGTCCAACCCTGCCAATAACTTGACCTTGAAATTCTAGCCTCCAGGACTATTAGTAAATACAGTTCTGCTATTTAAACTATACAGTCTGTGGCAGCCCTAGAAAATGAACACAAACACTAAGTCTGGGGAATCCAATGCTTTTATAGTAAGCCTGTTTTTTGTCCTGGAGACATTACCTCATCTCTTAAGGTCTTTCTCTGCAAACATAACTGTGAGAAATGGCCCAGGTAGGGAGTACTCAGGGCCTTGCACTAGACAGGTCAAGAGACAGAGGCACATGGAGGACTGTCTCTCCCAAAAAGATGGTCAGTGAGCATCTTGCAACATCTCGTCTGAGAAATCTCAAAGACATAGTTAAGGTGGAAAATTCAGTTATACAAATATCCCCATCAGCCAGTAGAACCCAAATGTAATATTTAGAGTTCTCAATCACAGAGGACTGGTACAGGTGAGTAACAGTATGTCTTCAACAATGTTACATCAAAAGTTGGTCTGAGTGAAAGGAGCAGTTGAGAAATACTAGGGTCAATGCTATGGTAAGGACTGTGCTTCTGTCTACCAGACTGTTAGAAAAATAACAAGGCCATGTGGGTAATTTTTTTTTCTTTTGCTTCAATACATTATGCTATTTGGCTTTGGAAAAAGTGCAGGAAGTAGTTAGTGTGCAAGGTTTTGTAATGTGTCAACTTGTCTAGGCTGAACCACATTTCCCAGAAATCTCTTCCCTATATGTAGGGTAGGCTTGATGGATATGCAAACAGTACAATAGCACAGGGATCTGTTCTCAAAAGGGGCCCCACACTGGAGTTCAACGTTCTCTGTTGAAATTCTTACTAATTTTATCTTTGGATTTGTGTTTTATAAGTGAAGCCCACTGGGCTGCTGGCGAATGTCCTAGAAGCTTGGAAACTTGGCTCGCACAACATCCCACCTCTTACCATCTCCCTAGGATTCTCCTTCCCCATCATGTGGCTGTTGTCACTCTCCACCCCGATGGGATCCTGGGCAGATGGCAGGGAGGGCTGGAGATAGAGTCCCTGGATGGTGAGTCATGGTATAGAGCCCAAGGCCCCTGTGAGGTGTGCATTTACCATACAATTATCCCATAAGACAGGGGAGCACAGCAGTAAATAGCAAATAATAAACACCATGACATGCCCAGAATGAAACTGCAGAAGAAAGGCAAAACAGTTCTCTTGTATTCTGAAAAAGAGGCTCCACATTTTCATTCCACACTAGCCCCACAGATGATGTTGCCAGCCCTGACTGTCTGTTCCACATCAGCATGTGCCATGGATACATATTTGTATGAGGATAGACGTGAAGCAGCAGTCATATTGCTTCTCACCTTAGAAATGTAGAGGCAGCTGTATCAGTAGCTCAGGCACGTTACCATTGATCTGCTGATTCAACACAATGGCTCAGGGCAGCAGCTGGTCCCGCAGTTTCCCTACCTTCCCCTGGGTCTTCTTTCAGCTTTTCCAGGTTCTGGGCATGCTATGTATGTAACTCCATGACGAGAGATACCAGCTTCTCCTACATGGTATACGCATCATAGGGATGACAAGAACCGACATGAGTGCCACTACGTGTTTATGGCTTCTGGTTTGTCCTTGCTCTCCTCCAATTTACAATCATCTTCCCTTCTAAACTGCCTATCCAGTGGACTTTGGGCTCCAGCATCAGACACCAGGACTATTGCTTAGTCAGCACCCATAATTGTGTAAAGTTAAGTGACTATAACAATAAATCTCCTACATTACATCTAGCACTCTGCCTCTGTAACTGAGCTATAACTAATAAGTATGGCTGATTTTTAAAAAAACCTTAGAATAGGTTGAGGAAATAGGATTCAATAATATGAAAATAAAAAGAAAGGACTATGACATAGTGAAATAATATCATACATTTACACAATCTTTTTTGCAGCTACTTACCTTGTCTTATTTGGTCATCACCACAAGCCCCATGAGGTAGGTGAGGGCAGCTATTACAATTTCCATTTTACAGATGGAAGTGAGATGTCAGGGGTTAAATACCTTGGCTAACATCACATAGATAGAAAGTAGCAGAGTTGGAACTGGTCCTCTAGTCCCTTCCCCAGTTCACTCNGGAAATAATATCATACATTTACACAGTCTTTTTTGCAGCTACTTACCTTGTTTTATTTGGTCATCACCACAAGCCCCATGAGGTAGGTTAGGGCAGCTATTACAATTTCCATTTTACAGATGGAAGTGAAATGTCAGGGGTTAAATACTTTGGCTAACATCACATAGATAGAAAGTAGCAGAGTTGGAACTGGTCCTCTAGTCCCTTCCCCAGTTCACTCCCATTGACCCAAAGGGTTTCTGCCAAATATGAATTATTAAGGTCAACTATGAAGCTCAAATCTTTGGTATAATGAAATACATTTCAACCAGAAGGCATGGTCTCTGGTTCTCAGTTATGCACTTGTATTTTCGCTGCCCGAACATTAAATAAGCAGACTATGAATCATTCAGTTCACACCTTTACATCCATCTCCTCTGCCCACAACCCCACCGTGGAGTACAGAGCACTAGAAACTCTCACCCAGCACTAAATAGTCCCCAGCTTCCAGTCTCCGCAAATAAAAAGAACACCTCAAATAACTGCAAGTATTTCCAAAACTCGCATTTCACACTGGTAGTTTTTAACACTTGTAGACATACATGTTGTAGGTAACAGAGCTGAAAGCAGCTCTCATCATTATAACTCAGGCATATGATACACTGGAGCAAGGTTTGGCAGTAGTTTCATGGTTATGAAAAGAACCAGCTTCATTTCAAACAAACAATCAAAATTCCACAATAGACTACAAAATAAGTGAGGCTTGGCTTTTCTATTTTTACTAACCACAAAAATGAGAAATAAGTCATTCTATTAAAGCCTTTGAGCTGTAACCATATAAAGTAATGAATACGCCAGCACCATGAAAAATCCAGAGAAAATGCAAATTTTCACCACTTATCAACAATTGCAAAATCAGCCCAAAAAAGGTTTTATGTAATTACAGTCCTCCTCATGGAAGAAAGCAACACTTGAGTTCCACAGAGAAGAGAATCTATCACCAATTTCTGTTCTTCTAGAGGTACTTACAAACCCGTAAATCTCCATAAACACTAGGGAGCATGTCTCACAAAAAAGCAGGCCCACGGTACCCTCCTGTTACATCCATGCACATTGAACGATCCCAAGAGCCACAGGCACAGGAGTCAATTGGGCCAGAGCCTTAGGAGACGCTGAAAACGCCTGGGCTACTCTCTGAATACCCTAGTTCATGTCCACATACTGGCCTCCTTAGACAATGAGGACGGCTTCTTTCTTGGATAGCAAGCAGAGGAATCATAAGCATGCTTCAAGGGGCTTTCATTTATTCATCAGAACAAGCATTCATCAGGAATTTAGTCCTTGCCAGACACTGTACTCAGCCTGGGGACACAGTGCTAAGAAAAGCAAACGTGACTTCCCTCTAGGGGCTACAATCCAACACAGGATATAAACGTGAATCACCAATCATGCAGATAAATATGTCACTGCCAACAGAGGCAGATTCAGGGAAGGACAGGCTATGCCACCAGGAGTATGTCTTAGAGAAGCCTAATTTCACTCAGGGGCTCAGACAAGGCCTCCCCAAGGAAGTGGCACTGTGCGGGCAAAAGGGCTGAGAATGTACTGAGTGCCTCTAGAGGAGGAAACACAAGTCTGAGCGTGGGCCCCAGTGGAGCCCTGACGCAGGCCAGGTGGGAATGAACAGTACGCTCTGGACCGAGGAGATTAGGCCTGGGCACAGCAGGAAGGGAAGCTGAGGGAGAGGTGGGGGAGCTAGGTAATAAAACATGAGGCTTGAGGGGGTAACTTTCATCTATAGCAGTGCTGTGCCTCAGGCGGCCCTGCACCCAGAAGTAAATAACGTGGGTGGTGGGAGGGAGAAGGGAAAGACACAAGGGTGGGAGGAGGCAAGTGGAGGAACTCAGTCCTCCTTAGGCAACAGCAGGCTCCCAGGGCCCTGAACAATACTGCAAACAGCATACGTTCATCCTGCTGCCCACCCCAACGTGCTCCCCTCCCAGTGTGGTCTGTGTCTGCTTCCTGCAGCCTCTCAGACTCTTGAGCATCTTCCTGCCCCTCTGGCCTGCCCTCCCTGCCTCATTATGAACATTCAAACACCAATTCACCTTCAGTTTCAGCTTCGGCAACAGAAGGAGAAATGTGATTACCNATGCTCCCCTCCCAGCGTGGTCTGTGTCTGCTTCCTGCAGCCTCTCAGACTCTTGAGCATCTTCCTGCCGCTCTGGCCTACCCTCCCTGTCTCGTTATGAACATTCAAACACCAATTCACCTTCAGTTTCAGCTTTGGCAACAGAAGGAGAAATGTGATTACCTGATTTAAGTAATAAACTCTAAGGTCTCAATAGCTAACCAAGTCTTTACTGACCTTCAGGACTTTTACCTTCTGAGACGGCNGTGCTCCCCTCCCAGTGTGGTCTGTGTCTGCTTCCTGCAGCCTCTCAGACTCTTGAGCATCTTCCTGCCCCTCTGGCCTGCCCTCCCTGCCTCATTATGAACATTCAAACACCAATTCACCTTCAGTTTCAGCTTCGGCAACAGAAGGAGAAATGTGATTACCTGATTTAAGTAATAAACTCTAAGGTGTCAATAGCTAACCAAGTCTTTACTGACCTTCAGGACTTTTACCTTCTGAGACGGCCCACACTCTGTCTGTAGAGGGTGTTTTTCCCAGGGCCCCTCACCTTCCAAGACGGACCACATTCTGCCTATAGACTGTGTATTTCTCTTGGTGAACCTGTTTTCACTTTACTATGACTCACTCTTAAATTCTTTCCTGCATGAGACGAAGGGTCCTCACTTGGCAGCCCACCATGAGAAGTCACTCGAGATCTGAGACATAACCATCCTCTCTCACCCCAGGGCAGAGCTCTCTTGCCCCCTTGTATCTTTCACAAGCATCCCATATTAAAGAATCTACTTCTTAATCTATCAAAAAAATTTTTACTGACCTTTGGGAAGATGACTTCTCTCAATTCCATTTACTGAAATGGGAGAATTTAGGAAACACTNGTTTCCTGCATGAGACGAAGGGTCCTCACTTGGCAGCCCACCATGAGAAGACACTCGAGATCTGAGACATAACCATCCTCTCTCACCCCAGGGCAGAGCTCTCTTGCCCCCCTTGTATCTTTCACAAGCATCCCATATTAAAGAATCTACTTCTTAATCTATCAAAAAAATTTTTTACTGACCTTTGGGAAGATGACTTCTCTCAATTCCATTTACTGAAATGGGAGAATTTAGGAAACACTGGGCAGGAGGCAGAGTCAGAGAATCCAAAAGTCAGTCCTGAGAAGTGGTCCCAGCTTTGTCCTGAAGTGATGGAGTCCAGAAGGAGAGCAGAGGAAAGGCCTGTTGGTCTTTATGAGGACCCTCCAATGCTCTCCTGAAGGCAAGTGACTGGAAGTGCTAAAAAGAACAGGAAAGATAACAGCACTTCTCAGAATAGGTACTCACATCTTCAAACTTTTTCCTTTTGTCCTGGTATTAAATCAGTACAAGAGGTAATTCCATGGCAGTCCAGTGGTTAGAACTCCACACTTTCCCTGCCAAGGGCCCAGGTTCAATACCTGGTTGGGGAACTAAGAACCCACAAGCTGTGTGGTGTAGCCCCATACTTCCAAATCAATACAAGCATATTAAGAAAAAAAACACTGGTATATGCATGTATGTTTGTGCAGATTTATTCCTAAACTACTTAATCGTTTAAGAATCAATAAGATTCCAAAGCATTGTTTCCAACAAACATCATGTACCTATGCTATTCTAAGTAAAAATCTTATTTGAGTCTCAGAAATTCCAAAAGGTAGGTACTATTATTCCTGCATTTGAGAGAGGAAATTGGAGTATAGAAATGTTCAGTAACTTCCCCCAAGAAAAAAAGTTTTATGATTAAACATCTAAAAATTTTCTCTTTCTCTGAAAGTCCAAAAACATATTTGTTTGATATCTTTTACATGAATGCCTATTTTGTAGAAAATCATGTAGAACTCAGGAGATACATAGTAAGTCAAATTTATGTAATATTTTGAAACCATTCAGTAAACTACAACTTTGATTTTTTTTTAAATACTAAAAGAATGAAAATGAGAAATGATTGATGTAAATGTTCTGAGCCTTTGAGTAATACGTGGGCTGCCATTTAGCTCAGGGTCTGTCCTGACCTAGTAGAAGTCAATATTCACAGTAGTGGAGTGATGGTCCACTGCATGTTAGCTGCTCAATTGTGTCTGACTTTTTGTGACCCCATGGACTGTAGCCCATCAGGCTCCTCTGTCCATGGAATTTTCCAAGCAAGAATACCAGAATGGGTTGCCATTCCCTTCTCTGGGCAATCTTCCTGACCCAGGGATCAAACCTGGGTCTTCTGTATTACAGGCAGATTCTTTCTGGTGAGCCACCAGGGAAGCCCTGATGGTCTATTAGAGGCTATATTGTTTGGCTAGGACTTTCATAACAAAGCATGACAGACTGGATGCCTTAGACAGCAAAAATGAATTGTCTCACAGTCTGGAGGCTAGAAGTTCAAGACCAGAGTGTTGGCCATGTCGGTCTCTCCTGCGGCCTCTCCTTTTGGCTTGGACAGGACCATCTTCTCCCTGTGTCTTTATGTGGTCTTCTCTCTGTATATGTCTGTGATCAAATTTCCTCTTCTTACAAGGACATGAGTCATACTGCATTAGGACCCCCCTGAGTGACCTTATTTTAACTTAATTACCTTTTTAAAGACCCTATTTCCAAATACAGTCAACTCTGAAGTACTGGGGAGTTAGGATTTCAACACAGGAATTTTGAAGGGACACAACTCAGCCCATAAGAGAAAAAATGATCCAGGAATCAAGAGGAAACTAGATTCATCAAATGGACAGGAACACACCAAAAGAGCTAGATAAGCAAACTGGTTAGAAACCCACCCTTGGATATGTCCTGTCCCTGAAGGGATTAGGTCCAAAAATTAAGAAGATCTGAATAGTCACCCAGTCACTACTGTCCAAATGGGAAAAATGCTCCATAGCTATAGCTCATACATACTTAAGAGGAAAAAATTTGGCTGAAATCCATGCTTCCTTCTCCTAATGTAGCCTTAGATCATTATTTGGTCCTCTTCAATTATGCGAGAGTTCAAACAGGAAGATACATGTAATAGATCTGACGTTGAAAATTAACAAGCCCAAGTCCTTCTCTCGGCCTTTTACAGGATGTCACTTGATTATGTGGTCAAGAGCCAATTCTAGTGATAGCTCCCAAACTGTTAACATATTTGTTTTCAGAAAGAAATATTGCATGGTTTGTCTAAAAAAAGCAAAATAGAGATTAATCCTAAAATTCAGAAATCTGTGGTTTTATTTAATTCTTAAATGAACTGGTTATTTTGACTTTCAGTACTCAGTTTTCATGTCTTTAAAAATATTTGTCAACTTATGCTACATGAAGTATGTTTACTTTTATAATTAAAAAGAAAACTTTTAAACAATTACCACATCTTTCTAAATGTTCCTTTGGGGGAAAAAACAGTTTTTAGATTTGTTGTTTTAATTTGCCCAGTCATTTTTACTTCGTCTAATTAAATAAATCTGATCCTTAAACAGAGTAAAATAAATTTTTGCAGGATGAATCACATGTTCCCATTTTAACTTCAGAGGAGTGTCTATAAGGGGAAAAACTGGGAGGACATAAGCAATGAAAACTCTTCCTGCAACATCTCTCTTCTTGCCAATTGAAAAGAAACCTTGAAAGACGAAAGCAGTCCATCAAGTACTGCAATTAGCATGAGGCAGGCTCTAAAACCTTACAGCTATCTCACAGGAAAATTTTACTTTTAAAAAACTGACTTTGCAGTTTTCCACACAATGGGGAAAACTTTGTTACATGCATATATTTGAGGAAGATCTGTATCTTAATATATGAAAGCCTTTTAAAGTCAAATCAGTAAAAGAGAGACAACCCAATAAAAAAATGAACAAAGCTTTGCATAGTCAGTTTACAAAAGGAAATATACAAATGGCCAATAAGCACATAATAATATAGTTAATTAACATCATTGATTATCAAATAAGTGCAAATTAAAATCACAGTGATTTACCATTTCACACACACCAGTAAAGCTAAAGTTAAAAAGAATGAGTATACCTGAATGGCCAGGATGAGGAACAACTAGAACTCTCGAATCATTGGTGGTATGAAGTGTGTGCAACCACTTTGAAACTGTTGTGCATGCATGCTAAGTCGCTTCAGTCATGTCCAACTCTTTGCCATGCTATAGACTGTAGCTTGCCAGGTTCCTCTGTCCTTTGGGATTCACCAGGCAAGAATACTGGAGTGGGCTGCCTGCCCTTCTCCAGAGGATCATCCTGATCCAAGGATGAAACCTCTGTGTCTCTTTCATCTCCTGCATTGGCAAGAGGGTTCTTTACCACTAGTGCCACCTGGGAAGCCCATAGGTGAAATTGAAACTGGTCATTTCTTTTTAAATATATGCCTATCATATGCACTTCTAATCCTAGTTATTTACCCAGGAAAGATGAAAAATCTTATCTGTAAAAGACTTGCACAATGTTTCATTTCAGTTCAGTCACTCAGTCGTGTCTGATCCTTTGTGACCCCATGAACCGCAGCATGCCAGGCCTCCCTGTCTATCACCAACTCCTAGAGTTCACTCAGACTCACGTCCATCGAGTTGGTGATGCCATCCAGCCATCTCATCCTCTGTCGTCCCCTTCTCCTCCTGCCCCCAATCCCTCCCAGCATCAGAGTCTTTTCCAGTGAGTCAACTATTTGCATGAGGTGACCAAAGTACTGGAGTTTCAGCTTCAGCGTCATTCCCTCCAAAGAAATCCCAGGGCTGATCTCCTTCAGAATGGACTGGTTGGATCTCCTTGCAGTCCAAGAGAATTGCAAGAGTCTTCTCCAACACCACAGTTCAAAAGCATCAAATCTTCGGTGCTCAGCTTTTATAGTAGCTTTATTCAATAGCTCCAAACTGGAAGCAACAAAAACATCCAACAAGAGAAAGGAAAAATAAATTGCAGAGTATATTCAGACAATACAACACTACACAGAATAACAAAGAATGACTACTAATAACACAACATGGATGTATCTCAGAAACAGTGCACTAGTCAAAAGAACAGTACCAGCATTGCATCCTGTTTGATTCCACTTATATGAAGCTCAAGAACAAGCTAAACCCAGCAGTGGAAGGAGACATCAGAATGGTGGTGTCTACAGGGTAAAATTTGACTGACAGAAGGCAATACACTTGCTAGGGCAGTAGTTACACAGATGTATAATTTTTATGAAAATTCATTGAATTGGAAACTTAAGAACTGTGATTTTTGTAGTATATCTATTTCACTTCCATAAAGATGTTAGCAAGAGTTGTTAAACAAAACTGACTTTACAGTTTTCCAATATTTCATGCATACCCCCTCGCACACTTTTCATCTGCGACTTGGTTGCCTAGCTGACTGGCTGCTCACATGCCCCCTACAAGTCGTGACACCCTTCCAGGGAGGTCAAGCAGTAAAAACACTAGTGAGCCCACCCCCACGCTGGGCCTTTCTGTTTTGCAAGGCCTTACAGAATGCGACATGTCAGAGAGATAAAAATCTACAAGACCCTCTTTAAGAGCCATTAGCTCCAAGTGCTCTCAGCCAAACATAGCATGGTGAAGAGGAAAGAATGGGGTCTGTGGAGTCAATCAGACCAGAGTCAAGTCCAGCTCAGGCATTCACCAACTGTGAGCAGGCCACCTAGCATTTCTGAACCTGTTTCTTCTCTTGTAGAACCGATTATTCTATAGGATCAGAGACTATGTTAATAATAGATCTAGACTAAGCCTTGCACATAGTAGGTCCTCAGTGAAGTAAAGCTGCCACTGGCCAATCAGCTCCCTGAAAGTAGGTAGGGGAGTCTGGCACATAGTCGGGTTCAATAAATATTTAATAAATGAGTGACTGTGTATGTGTATGTGTTAGTAGCTCAGTTGTGTCTGACTTTTTGCAACCCCATGGACTGTAGCTTGCCAGGCTCCTCTGTCCGTGGAATTCTCCAGGCAAGAATACTGGAGCAGGTTGCCATTCCCTTCTCTCCAGGGGATCTTCCCCACCCAGGGATCAACCCTGGGTCTCCTTCATTGCAGGCAGATTCTTTACTGTCTGAGCCACCAAGGAAGCCCAAATGAGTAAATAGTCTGAGAAATTTCTATTTTCTCTAATTCCATAAGTAAATACAAAGGGATTACCCAAGAAGCAGCAGGATGAGTGATCAAACAGGAAGTATTTTTGCCAATATATTGTACTATCTTACATACCTCCTATTCTTTGGGTCAGATTATTTCAGAACTCAGAACTTGTCTGATTTAGGGAAAATAATATCATGCGTACACCATACATATGTAACTTATCTAGTAGACTGGACAACACTCCAGATCAAACATATTAACATTTCCCCAGCAAAACTTATATTCACATAAAATGGAATAAAGGTAAAAATAAGTCTTATATAGTTTCATGTTCATTTTGGCTACCAAATAAATTATTTTTAAAACAATAATAATAGAGCTATTAGGATTGCAGAGTTGTTGGAGACCCTGCAATGGCTAACATTCAGGAAGCACTGCGCCAGGCATTCTGGCCTAAACATTTTGTACACATTAACTTTCTAAAAGCTTTTTACTTGGTATTGGGGTATAGCTGATTAAAAATGTTGTGAGAGTTTCAGATGGATGCAAAGGGTCTCAGTCATACATACACCATATCGATTCTCCCCCAAACTCTCCCCCCATAGAGGCTGCCACATAATATCGAGCATAGGTCCCTCTGCTAGCCAGTAGCGCCTTGTTGTCTATCCATTTTCAATATAGCCGTGTGTACACATTGATCCCAAACTTCCTAACCATCTCTCCTTCCCCCCGTACTTTCCCCCTGGCAACCAGACCCCCATTAACTCTTCACAACAACCCTTATGAAGTAGGTACTATTTTTGCCACTATTTTCATTTTAAAGGCCAGGAAACTGAGGCACAGACAGGATAAGTATTAGCCCATGGTCAAACACTTCACCCCAGAATCTGTATTCTTAGTCATGCATCTATACTGCTTCAATCTTCCCTTTCATCAGAGCATGCAACCTCATACCTCCAAATTTAAAATTATTAAATAAAATTGGTACAGGCCCTGGGTTTCCTATCCTTTTAATGTTTCCGCCACTTGGAAAACTCTAAAGCTTGCTGGAAAGAGTGACTTTAAAAGATCTGCCCTCTTTTAACAGACTCAAAAAAGATATTATCTGCCTGAGACAAACAACCATAAGCAAGAAACTCATTTTTTTTTAATTATTTTTTTAATTTCAGACAGATTACTAAGAGAAGAGCACACTCACAAAAGGTTTAACTAGAGTGTGGGTGACAAAAGAAAAGCCAGCCACCTCCCAAAGCAGAATAACACTCTTTCAGCACCACCAGGTCATTAAAAAAACACATTCAGATTTATGGGTAGTCCAGCCACCTTATCAAACGAAAACAATATAAAAATCTCACAGCTCGGAGGTGGAAAGAGGAGAACCTACTCCACAGAAAAGAGGAAAGCTCATGCATCAATCACATGGCTGGCCCAATGTTAACAACTTCTAAACAGTGAAGGTGAAAGAACATTTGTTCACCAAAAGGTCACCTTCCCCATTGAGGGGAAAGGTTTAGGGGCACCCGTTGGAAAGTCTGCCTCAGTGTGCCTGTTATTTTACCCCTGGGCACCATTTGCTTCTGAAACAAGGTTGGTGGTGGAGCAATTAGTCTGGCAGCTAATCAATGTCATTGTACCGAAAGCTTTCAGGAAATGATCCCAACCTAGAAGAATGATGCATCAATGCTGGATTTGCTTCTCAGGGAGAATACCAAGCACAGAGGCTGCTCCCTTGGGAGTACACACTCGCCCTCAGTCAGCATTTACTAAGCGTCCATAAAGTACTTACACCACAATCTGTGCTTGGGAACACCAGTTAAACCCAGTTTCCTCCCTACAAATAATTTAACATCTTAATTGGGGGGAATTAAAAAATGTAATCACATCAGAAACAGAAAAATATATTCCAATGCAAGAGTTGGCAGAATGTCTTGAGTTTTTCTCTTTCTCTTTCTCTATTTGATACACAATTCATGATACAACCTTCATTCCAATTGACTGGACTCTCAGAAAATACCTGAACCTACTTAGGTCAAGTATTTCCAAACTACCCAACACATAATCGATAGTAATCTATATATATGCATGGATGCTTAGTGTGCATGCTAAGTCGCTTCAGTCATGTCTGATTCTTTGCAACCTATGGACTTAGCCCGCCAGGCTCCTTGTCCATGGGATTCTCCAGGTAGGAATACTGGTGTGGGTTGCCCTCCTCCAGAGGATCTTCCTAACCCAGGGATCGAACTTGAGTCTCTTATGTTTCCTGCACTGGCAAGGCAGGTTCTCTACCACTAGCGCCACCTGGGAAGCCTACTTCATATATATGCTGCTGCTGCTGCTAAGTCGCTTCAGTCGTGTCCGACTCTGTGCAACCCCATAGACGGCAGCCCACCAGGCTCCCCAGGATTCTCCAGGCAAAAACATTGGAGTGGGTTGCCATTTCCTTCTCCAATGCGTGAAAGTGAAAAGTGAAAGTGAAGTCACTCAGTCGTGTCCGACTCTTTGCGACCCCCATAGACTGCAGCCTACCAGGCCCCTCCGTCCATGGGATTTTCCAGGCAAGAGTACTGGAGTGGGGTGCCATTGCCTTCTCCAACTTCATATACATAGGGCAGAGCAAATAGAAGGACAGATCTCACTCGGTGAGTAGCTGTTGAAGTAAATTGAAATCCTGCTCAATTATACCAAACCAAGAAGATTTTGCTCATTAATCTGAGAATGATTCACTAACCACGAGTAACTATGCTTTTGGGTTTAGAGAAATATTATCCTCAGCCCAACCTACATTCATTCCTGTAGGAAAGCTTTTGACTGCAAGGTATAACTTCCTAAATAAACCTTTGCTGTCCACAAAATGCTTATTTGCTACTGTTTAAGGTAACTTGATTTTTAATACTGACCTGGCCCTAAATATAATTCCACCCAAAATTTTCTGTTGTCTTACACATGTTTTACAGTAAAGGGAAGAAAGGTAGTGAAACATAAAGAAAGTTAAGCTGAGTACTGTAGCCACAAAATTAAAAGATGCTTGCTCCTTGGAAGGAATCCCATGACAAACCTAGAGAGCAAATTAAAAAGCAGAGACTTCACTTTGCTGACAAAGGTACATTTAGTCCAAGCTATGGTTTTTCCAGTAGTCAAGTACAGATAGGAGACTAAAACCATAAAGAAAGCTGAGCACTAAAGAATAGATGCTTTTGAATTGTGGTGCTGGAGAAGACTCTTGAGAGTCCCTCAGACTTCAAGGAGATCAAACCTGTCAATCCTAAAGGAAATCAACCCTGAAAATTCATTGGAAGGACTGAAGCTGAAGCACCAATACTTTGGCCACCTGATGCAAAGAGCCAATCCACTGGAAAAGACTCTGATGCTGGGAAAAACTGAAGGCAAAAGGAAAAGAGGTGAGAGGGGATGAGATTGTTAGATAGCATCATGGACTCAATGGACATGAGTTTGAGCAAACTCCAGGAGATAAGGAAGGACAGGGAAGCCTGGGTGTATTAAAGCCCGTGGAGTCGCGAAGAGTCAGACACGACTTAGCATCTGAACAGCAACAACAAAACTGGATAAGAAAGTAAACGTGAGTTGAGCTGAGGAGGAGGAAGCTGCCAGCCCTCCATCTCTAGCCCTACCTTGTGCCAGGAGGACAACTTCTGTTTGAAGGAGTTCAGGCTCCTGCAGTTCAGGATGACTGAAGTAAAGAAAGTTTCCTTATCCTTCCTTGAAGTGACCAGCCCTACTTCACTGTTTCTCCGGTGTGTGCTTAGTCACTCAGTCATGCCCCAGTCTGTGAGACCCCATGCACTGTAGCCCACTAGGCTCCTCTGTCTATGGGATTTTTCAGGCAAGAATATTGGAGTGGGTTACCGTTTCCTTCTCCAGGGTTTTTTCCTGACCCAGGGTTGAACCCAAGTCTCCTGTGTCTCCAGCACTGCAGGCAGATTCTTTACCTGCTGAGTCATCAGGGAAGCCCACTCTTTCTCATGCAAAGACAGTTAGATACAAATAACACTGATCCAAAATGTCAGACCATGAACCACAAGTTCTTACAATATGGTAGAGCACCTATTCGGCACAAATACACAATTTAAATGCCAAAGCCTCTGACTGTGTGGATCACAATAAACTGTGGAAAATTCTGAAAGAGATGGGAATACCAGACCACCTCTTGAGAAATCTGTATGTAGGTCAGGAAGCAACAGTTAGAACTGGACATGGAACAACAGACTTGTTCCAAATAGAAAAAGGAGTATGTCAAGGCTGTATATTGTCACCCTGCTTATTTAACTTATATGCAGATTACATCATGAGAAATGCTGGACTGGAAGAAGCACAAGCTGAAATGAAGCTTGCTGGGAGAAATATCAATAACATCAGATATGCAGACGACACCACCCTATGGCAGAAAGTGAAGAAGAACTAAAGAACCTCTTGATGAAAGTGAAAGAGGAGAGTGAAAAAGTTGGCTTATAGCTCAACATTCAGAAACTAAGATCATGATATCCAGCCCCATCACTTCATGGCAAATAGATGGGGAAACAGTGGTATCAGTGTCAGACTTTATTTTGGGGGGCTTCAAAATTACTGCAGATCGTGACTGCAGCCATGAAATTAAAAGAGGCTTACTCCTCGGAAGGAAAGTTATGATCAATCTAGACAGCATATTAAAAANTAGCTCAACATTCAGAAACTAAGATCATGATATCCAGCCCCATCACTTCATGGCAAATAGATGGGGAAACAGTGGTATCAGTGTCAGACTTTATTTTGGGGGGCTTCAAAATTACTGCAGATCGTGACTGCAGCCATGAAATTAAAAGAGGCTTACTCCTCGGAAGGAAAGTTATGATCAATCTAGACAGCATATTAAAAAGCAGACACATTAATTTGCCAACAAATGTCCATCTAGTCAAGGCTATGGTTTTTCCAGTAGTCATGTATGGATGTGAGAGTTGGACTGTGAAGAAAGCTGAGCACTGAAGAATTGATGCTTTTGAACTGTGGTGTTGAAAGAGACTCTTGAGAGTCCCTTGGACTGTAAGAAGATCCAACCAGTCCATCCTAAAGGAAATCAGTCCTGGGTGTTCATTGGAAGGACTGATGCTGAAGCTGAAACTCTAATACTTTGACCACCTGATGCAAAGAAATGATTCATTTGAAAAGACTCTGATGCTGGGAAAGATGAAAGGCAGGAGAAGGGGATGACAGAGGATAAGATGGTTGGATGGCATCACTGACTCAATGGACATGAGTTTGGGTAAACTCCAGGAGATGGTGATGGACAGGGAGGCCTGGTGTGCTGCAGTCCATGGGGTCACAAAGAGTCAGACACGACTGAGCGACTAAACTGAACTGAAATGTATTTTTTAATATTCATGAACTATAACCAAATTCTCATCACATCTAATCTTTGTCTATAAGTAAGATATGACCTGAAGTCAACCAAACCTTTAAGGGGGAACGTAAAAAGTGCCCAAGATTCCATCCTATGTCCAAAAAAAAAAAAAAAGTCTAATTCCTCTCACCTTCCTACTTTTTTTAGTCTACTTCTCTTGGGTTCCTCCCCTCTCCATAGTCAGTTACAGTCAGTTCTCCTATTTGTGGCTTGGTAGGGCTAACTGTACTGTCGTTAGTCATTTTATATAAGAAACTTGAGCATCCTTGGATTTTGGTATCTGTGCAGTGATGGGGGGGAGCAGTCCTGGACCAATGTACATTCAAGGAACAACTACACCATCATAATTCAAAAATGTTACAGGGAGTCTATTATATGTCTGCTGGGCAGTGGGGATGCTGTGTAAACAAGACAGATGCAACTGTTCCTACCTTCCTGTCTGGTGACAACAGCAGGCTTCAAACAAGGACCTTTACACCCAGAGGCTTAAAATCAGTCCTCATAGGAAAAGCAAGCTATGGTGGAATGTTCTGTTCAGTTCAGTTGCTCGGTTGTGTCTGACTCTTTGCAAGCCCATGAACTGCAGCACGTCAGGCCTCCCTGTCCATCATCAACTCCCAGAGTCCACCCAAACCCATGTCCGTCGAGTCAGTGATGCCATCTAACCGTCTCATCCTCTGTCGTCCCCTTCTCCTCCTGCCCCCAATCTTTCCCAGCATCAGGGACTTTTCAAATGTGTCAGCTCTTCGCATCNTCAGGCCTCCCTGTCCATCATCAACTCCCAGAGTCCACCCAAACCCATGTCCGTCGAGTCAGTGATGCCATCTAACCGTCTCATCCTCTGTCGTCCCCTTCTCCTCCTGCCCCCAATCTTTCCCAGCATCAGGGACTTTTCAAATGTGTCAGCTCTTCGCATCAGTTGGCCAAAGTATTGGAGTTTCAGCTTCAACATCAGTCCTTCCAATGAACACCCAGGACTGAAGGATGGACTGGTTGGATCTCCTTGGTTGAATGATTTTCCCACTAAAAGGAGTTATTCCATTCACTTAAGAATGTTAAAGTGGTTTCCAATAACAAATAGCAATGAGACACATCAAAGGCAGTGTACCAAACACACTGCCCTGACAACAACACAAGCAAATAATTGTCATCAGTGTGGATGACATTTTAAATTTTTCATTGGAGTGTAGCTGATTTACAGTGTTGTGTTAGTTTCAGGCTTTCAGCAAAGGAAATCTTTACACATATATGTGTGTGCATGTATATGTGCATGCTGTTACGTCTGGCTCTTTGCGACCCCATGGATTGTGCCCCACCCAGTTCCTCTGTCGATGGAATTTTCCAGGCAAGAATATTGGAGTGGGTTGCCATTTCCTACTCCAGGGGATATTCCTGACCCAGGGATTGAACCCACGTCTCTTGTGTCTCCTACATTGGGAGGCTGATTCTTTATCACCGTACCAGCTGGAAAGCCCAAACATACACATATATCCACTTTAAATACAAATAACCTTGTCTGAGAGGAGCTGTTGAATTATGGTCCTGAAATGCAAACGTCATACTAAGTCCCTGCCCTCACTGTCCTTCTCTTATTCCTGTATTCCTTCTCCACTCCCCCTTGCCCCAGGTTTTATACAGGCTACTAAGATACAACCAGTCCATTCTAAAGGAGATCAGTCCTGGGTATTCTTTGGGAGGAATGATGCTAAAGCTGAAACTCCACTACTTTGGCCACCTTATGTGAAGAGTTTGCTACTGTTAAGTCGCTTCAGTCGTGTCCGACTCTGTGAGACCCCATAGATGGCAGCCCATTAGGCTCCTCTGTCCCTGGGATTCTCCAGGCAAGAATACTGGAGTGGGTTGCCATTTCCTTCTCCAATGCATGGAAGTGCAAAGTGAAAGTAAAGTCACTCAGTCGTGCCCAGCTCTTAGCGACCCCACGGACTGCAGCCTACCAGGCTTCTCCATCCATGGGATTTTCCAGGCAAGAGTACTGGAGGGGGTTGTCATTGCCTTCTCCGTGCAAAGAGTTTACTCATTGGAAAAGACTCTGATGCTCGGAGGGATTGGGGGCAGGAGGAGAAGGGGACGACAGAGGATGAGATGGCTGGATGGCATCACCGACTCGATGCACGCGAGTCTGAGTGAACTCTGGGAGTTGGTGATGGACAGGGAGGCCTGGCGTGCTGTAATTCATGGGGTCGCAAAGAGTCAGACACAACTGAGCAACTGAACTAAACTGAACTGACTAAGTCAGCAACCTAATGCCAGGTCATTCTGAACTCATACACTGCATATTTAGGTCTAGTTCTCTGTAACAATCTCCTCTTCAGCTGGTTGTGATTGTCTCATATGAAACTGAGCATGACTTGAGTTAATTACAGTCAAAACCAAAGCATAGTAAGAAGCTGGTAAAATCCCTTTAACAAGGAAACACAACATTGTAAGTCAACTATACTTCAATAATAAAAAAGAAGCAGAGGGCTCTCCTGTATACTGCAGGATATTTAGCCGCATCTCTGGCCTCTAGCCTCTAAATGCCAATGCTCTAGGGTGTCTACAGATTTTGACACAAATGAAACATCTTGCTGTTGTTGAATAGGAAGAACATCCACCTTTGCAAGACTCTGGCTTTAGTAGTAAAAGAAACCGAAGGCAATGAACAGCCTGGGAGTGGTGGGAAGCAAGTGAATTACAGGTGAAAGGGACAACACTTATGTGAACATGCAAGTTTTAACATACTTGCTTGCGTGTCAGTTTAATTACTTGATAGCCATAACACCATTCCTTGCTTTTACCCTAAGGAAATGCACGAAAATAAGACACCAGACAATTCTATGAATGAAAAGGACAGAAAACAAAAGGATATGAAATAATTAGAGGTTTCTACAATATACTGAAACACGCTTAGACTTTGGAAATCAGGTAGAGCTGGGTTCAAATCCTGACACCGTCTCTTAGTAAGCATGCAATATCAGGCAATTTTCTTAAATTATCTGAGAGAGAGTTTACTAATGTAAAATGGAAATAAAAAATACCTACTTCTTGAAATCACTGTGAGGATTAGTAGAGTAATACATTTAAGTACTAGCATGCCAGCTGGCTCAATGGTAAAAAGAATGCCGGCCAATGCAAGAGACACCGGAGACATGGGTTTAATCCCTGGGTTGGGAAGATCTCCTGGAGAAGGAAATGGCAAACCACTCCACTATTCTTGCTTGGAAAATCCCATGGACATAGGAGCCTGGCGGGCTATAGTCCATAGGGTTGCAGAGTTGGACATGCCTGAGCACGCATGCAAAAATAATGCCTAACTCTATACTCAGAAGAAGCTGTATATAAAAGGACTACATGTGTGCACGCTAAGTTGCTTCAGTCGTGTCTGGTTTTTTGCAACACTATAGAGGGTAGCCCACAAGTCCGTGGATTCTCCAGGCAAGAAAACAGGAGTGGGTTGCCATTTCCTTCTCCAGGGGATCTTCTCAATCCAGGGATTATATAAAAGATCTATATCTCACCAAAGAACTAGAATGCTATTCTAACCCCAACAATGATGTAAACTGAGAAGGCAGGCTGAAAATATTCCTCTTTTCATTCAACAAATATTACTGAGTACAGGCTCCTCTACTAGGGGTAGAACAGTGAACAAGATTAAGGATTTTACTACAATGAAGTCTTCAAAATACCTGCAGCTCACGGATCCCTATAGAAAGGAGAAGAGTATAATAGCAGCTCTAAGAAATAATGTATTTCAGATTCATGGCATCTGTCTTGCCTGGAAAAGCTGGCCTTAATTATATTTATATAATTAATATCTTTTTACATTCTTTCAGTTTAGTTGCTCAGTCATGTCCGATTCTTTGCAACCCCATGGACTGCAGCACGCCAGGCCTCCCTGTCCATCACCAACTCCCAGAGTTTACTCAATCTCATGTCCATCAAGTCTGTGATACCATCCAACCATCTCATCCTCTGTTGCCCCCTTCTCCTCCTGCCTTCAATCTTTCCCAGCATCAGGGTCTTTTCAAATGAGTCATTTCTTTGCATCAGGTAGCCAAAATATTGAAGTTCCAGTTTCAGCATCAGTTCTTCCAATGAACATCCAGGACTGATTTAGTTGCAAAAAACAGAATCCAACTCTGAGTAATACCAGCAAAAGAGAATTCATTTCAAGGTGCAGTGTGGCTGAGAGAACCAGAGGCCTGAAGAAGCAGAATCAGGAAGGGCAGGGACCAGAGACACCCCTGAGTTTTCCTGTATCCACAGAGCTGCCATGTGGATGATTCTGCTCCAGTTATTTTGTTAGTTTAGCCTCCATTCTTGCATCTTCCCTCTCAGGCCCCAAAGCCCCAGAAGAGTCTAAAAGCCTATTTTAGGACACATATCAACTCCTCAGCTAAGGAAGATGAAATCTCCTTCAATTATAATCTCAGCAAGATTGTCCAACTAGCAGAGGTCATTCACCAAAAGGAAATTGGAGTAACATTACTGAAGGATAACGACTGAATGATGGTGACCAAAATAAAACATACAGTAATAGTAATAACAACAACAGAAACTAGCTTTTAATGAGCACTCATGCAGTATTGGGGCTTCCCTGGTGGCTGAGATGGCAAAGAATCTGCCTGCAATGCAGGAGACCTGGGTTCGATCCCTGGGTCAGGAAGACCCCCTGGAGAAGGGAATGGGAATCCACTCCAGTATCTTGTCTGGAGAATTACATGGACAGAGGAGCCAGGAGGGCTACAGTCCTTGGGGTCACAACGAGTTGGACACTACTTAGTGATTAATATTTTTTATTTTATGTGGTATTAGGTACTATGATAAGCATCCTATCGGACTATTTCCACAATCCCACAAGGTAGAAAGTATTATTACTTTTAAAGATTAACACACTGAGATCAGATATGTTAAATGACATACCATGTGTCACACAGCTAGAAAATTGAAACCTATTCTGATACCAAAAATGTGCTGAATTGCTGTTCTATTTTGCCTCTTTTTTTAACTTTGGGCAGTAAATAAGCAAGTGCTCAGTATTTGAAACTTTGATATTTTAAAAAAAAAAAACCCAATAAACTCCTTTACTGTGATAAGTACATTGAGTGTTGGCAGTGAATGATAATCTAGCTACAGAATGGGAAGCAGCAACCACAGAGCTTATAAATGAAACACAGAAACCCAGAATCATGTTTCGCAAAAAAGGCAAATGGCAATTCATTGAGTACATATATTTTCCTCATCTCTCTGTAGCTTAGAAACTGTTAACCCTGACACTGAACAAGTGACTTACTGCAAATTGGATTTCAACCACCAGCATGAGCAGGCTTTCAATCAAATGTCTGTGGAGTAGTCAAGCTCAGTGAAAAACAGTATACGAATATCATCTGCCATGTTAGTTCTACATTTACAATGACTTCTCTGTTGCTGAACTGATAGAATGAAAGTTGAAATATCCTCTATTTGCAAAATTTGAAATAAACTAAAGAATATGTCTATGCTGTACTTTTCAAAAATTTAAATAATCTCATCCATAGCTTGCTAATAAATAACAGTCAATGTGCAGAACTGGGGGACCAGACACCTTTCCTCTGGTGCCCATCCATGAGCAGTGTGCCCACTGGTCCTGTGAGCCAGCCACAGACCCAATCCTGGGTGCAGTGTGGGTGATGGGACAGAACCCCGGCAAGGACCAGATGGGCTCCACACAAGTCTCAGGGCGCCTCTGCATGTCTTCACCTGTACCTGTACCTGTTTTCAGTAAATAGCCGGCTCCACGACTTGCTCTAAGGACTAGATAAAAAGCACTGTAAGTTGCTTGGAACCAGGTTCTCTTTGGGTGGTTCCCGAGAAGAAGAGTGTGAGGCAGGGTTGCTTGTGAATGTGATTTTCTAATAAGAGTAAGAAAGGCAGAATAGAGCAGAGTAAGAAATCTGAACAAGGATGTGGTCTCCTCTGGAAATTACTTTAGCCTGATCCATGGGAAGACCTGGAGCAGCAAGTGTCCTACAGAGGCAGGGGGTGGTCATTGGCCTTGGATAGAGGCTTAGGAAAATGGTGGGGTGGGAGGCAGATGGCAGTTCAATGAAGAGGGTAGCAGTAAGCATTAACGATCAGTCCTCAGGTAAGAGGATTTGAGCAGAGAACCAACAGCATCTATTCACATGCTTGTGTGGTACATGGTTAAGTGCTTGATAAATATTAGCTCTTTATCTTATTCTCAATGTAGCAAATATTTATTGAGCCCAGGAGCCTTGCTAGGCAATGAAGGTATGAAGATGAATAATGTATAGTTCCTGTCCTGGAAGCGTTCACAGTCCAGCTGGAAAGACAGGTGAACACTGGACTATAAAATATGCAATGGGAAGTAGGAGAAATTATCTTTAGAGCCTCTTCTCACAGCACCCCCCCTTTCTTTGAATGACCTCCTTTCATCCAATCTAAGGGCCCAGGGTCTTTTCTTTGCTAGCCATCTCTCCCTGGCAACACTCAATGTCCAGATCTATATTTCAGAAATCTTTTTGTTTTCTTTTTAACACCTAGCACAGATATATGTATGATAATGGCAGTGGTTTAATCAATGAACCAAAGCAGTGCTTTCAAATTGCATTAGTGAGCATGAAATCAATAAAGTGCATCCTACAACTTGTATTTTTAAAAATATAAGGAAACTAGAGCATAATAGAGGGGAAAAAATATCAGAATGCATCATAGTGGTAAGTAAGGCTAAGGGTAGGTATAACTATTGTCTTTGAATGTATACATTTCTATATATGTATCTGTATATGTGTATGTATTAATACACATTTTTCCCTTCCTGCTTTCAGGGTAAATGTTTTTCTTAAAATGGATAACCACCAAAAACATTTGAGAAACACTAGCCAAACTCAACCTGGCTATGAGTTTGCTAAGGTGGTATTTCACTCAGATAACATACAGTCCCAAATAGGTCACAATACAATTTCAGAATGAAAGTTTGAAATCTGAGGTAGCAATTTCAAATAACGTTGCAAAACAAAGGAGTAAATATTTTGGTTAGCTGTGTCTTCCATCACCCCTCCTGCTAATAAACTTGTTTTTTCTATACGGTTTTTGAGCGTCTTACCAAGTTCAGAGCTGTGTACTGAGCATACAATAGACAGAAAGACACAGGCCATCTAGGCATTTATCGTTTCACAAATACAAGCTGACAATTTCAGTTAAGTGTGGTGAATGCTATAACAGAAGCATGCAGCTTAGAACACGAATGTAAAACCTGCCCAGCACAAGGTGCCTTTTCCGGTCAGCGTGAGGGACAGCCGGTGGCTGCCCTTGGGGGCCTTACAGTCTTACTTGGCAGATATAATACATGAAGGGATAAAAATACAATAATACACAAGTATTTCTGAAGCAGCGAGGGGATTTTGATTTTTTTTTTTTTAACTCCAGAAAGACAAAGGAGAAGTACAAAACCAGGAGATTAGCTTGATTCTGGAAAGCTAGCCTCGGCCACAGATTCATGAGGAGGGCCAGAGAAATGCAGTTAAGCACAGGTATTGCTGTTTAGCCTGGAACACAATTAACACAGGTGCTTATTGAATGAGTGAACACAGGCAAATACCAGATTGCCGACGGTATCTGCCGATGGTTGCTCCTCTGACCATTCCTTATAAGCAGCAAGAATGTAGTTAACAAGGATCTGCTTCACACTAGATCTACATAATCTACTCAGCACAAATCTGATGAAAATGACAAGACCTTGAAAAGCCATTTCCTGTGATTGGCAATGAGTGGTGAAACCAAGAATGAAATACCTATCTTAGTCCATTCAGACAGTTCTAACAAAAATATCATAGAATAGGTGGTTTAAACAACAAGCATTTCTTTCTCACAGTTCTGGGATGTCCACAATCAAGGTTTCTGGAGATTCAGTGCTCGGTGTTTCTCAGTTTATAGACTGTTTGCTCATTGAGTCCTCACTGGTAGGAGAAGCAAGGAAGCTCTCTGGGGCCCTTTTATAAGGGCCCTAACCCCATTCATGAAGGCTTGGCCTGTATGACCTAGTCACTTCCTAAAGACTTCACCTTCAAACACCACCATCCTGGCGAGTAGGTCTCAATGTGTGAATCTGGGGGAAGACACATTCAGTCTGTCTCATTCCTCCCTTGACCTTCCTAAATCCGTATCTTTCCAGCATGCAGAATACATTCAACCCATCCAAAAGCCCCCAGCATTTTAACTTGTTGCAGTATCAACTTTAAGGTCTAAGTCCAAGCTCTCATCTAAACATCATCTAAACCATATACGAGTAAGACTCCAAGTATGAGTCATCCTGAGCAAATTCCTCACCAGCTGCGAACCTGTGAAACCAAACATGCTATGCACCTCCAAAAGACAATAGTGGGACAGGCAAGGGAGAGACATTCCAATTCCAAAAGGGAGAAACGAGAAAGGAGTAATAGTCTCACATAAATCCAGAACCTAATCATGCAGATAACATTAAACCTTAAGGCTCGAGAATGATCCCCTTTGGCTCAATGCTCTGCCTTCCGGGCTCATAGCGTGGCAACATCACCCCTGCTGGGGGGTGCCCCCCTTCTCTCAATGCCACCATTCTCCTGGTTCCCTGTGGCTCCAGGCAGCTCTAACCTCAAACCTACGAGGAGACTGCCACGCCCCTGAGACTGCATGTTCTGCATGCCAGTGGGGACAGCGCCATATAGATGCCATCACATTTTGCTGCCTGGATCTTTCTGGAGGTCTGGCCTTCAAGGCCAAGCTGCACTGAGCTCCCTGTAGCTGTACCTGGGATGGGGAAGGAGCACTGAACCAGAGGACAGAGGGGCAGGGGGCACCCAGGTAGAGTCTGTGATGTGAGAGAGCTCCAGCATCACACACAGGGGTCATATGGGCAGAAAGCACCCACTTTGAAACCACTCTGCCTACCCGTCTGTCTCCCTCTCCCTACACTAGGCACCTGTGATGGGATTGGCAGCTCTGATTATCTCTCAGTCACCTTCTAGGTCATTCTTCCATTGCTCTGGAGTAATTTCTGGCTTCTGTTCAGATGGGCTTCCCTGATAGCTCAGTTGGTAAAGAAACCACCTGAAACTCAGGAGATCCCGGTTCAGTTCCTGGATTGGGAAGATCTGCTGAAGAAGGGGTTCCCTTGTGGCTCAGCTGGTAAAGAATCTGCCTGCAATGTGGGAGACCTGGGTTCGATCTTTGGGTTGGGAAGATCCCCTGGAGAAGGGAAAGGCTACCCACTCCAGTATTCTGGCCTAGAGAATTCCATGGACTGTATAGTCCATGGGGTCGCAAAGAGTAGGACATGACTGAGCGACTTTTACTTTCTGTTCAGATGGCTGGCCCATACGAATTTAGTCAAACAGTCACTTGGCCATATCTTCAGTGTTCTTACTTTTCTCAGTATGAATGGGCTGAGAATTTTCCGGATCTTCACTTTCTTTCTTTGCTCAATAATTCCTTCTTTAAATAATTTCTCTCAAATTTTACTATAAGCTGTCAGGAAGGGCCAAGGCTCACCTTCAACCCTTTGTTTAGCAATCTCTTCAGCTAAATACCCAGTGTTGTTGCTCTCAAGTTCTGCTTTCAATAAAATGCTGGAACATGAATACAATTCAGCTAAGCTCTTTGCCCCTTTACAAGAATGGCCTTCCCTCCAATCCATATGTTCCTCATTTTCCAATAAAACCTCATCAGAATGGCCTTTACTGTCCTTGTTCCTAATAACATTCTGTTTAGGACCACTTTGGCTCAGTTCAGTCGCTCAGTCAGGTCCAACTCTTTGCGACCCCATGAATTGCACCACGCCAGGCCTTCCTGTCCATCACCAACTCCTGGAGTTCACTCAGACTCACGCCCATTGAGTCAGTGATGCCATCCAGCCATCTCATCCTCTGTCATCCTCTTCTCCTCCTGCCCCCAATCCCTCCCAGCATCAGAGACTTTTCCAATGAGTCAACTCTTCACATCAGGTGGCCAAAGCACTGAGCTTCAGCTTTAGCATCATTCCTTCCAAAGAAATCCCAGGGCTGATCTCTTTCAGAATGGACTGGTTGGATCTCCTTGCAGTCCAAGGGACTCTCAAGAGTCTTCTCCAACACCCAGTTCAAAAGCATCAATTCTTCAGCACTCAGCCTTTTTCACAGTCCAACTCTCACATCCATACGTGACTACTGGAAAAACCATAGCCTTGACTAGACGGACCTTAGTCGGCAAGGTAATATCTCTGCTTTTGAATATGCTGTCTCAGTTGGTCATAACTTTTCTTCCAAGGAGTAAGTGTCTTTTGATTTCATGGCTGCAGTCACCCTCTGCAGTGATTTTGGAGCCCAGAAAAATAAAGTCTGACACTGTTTCCACTGTTTCCCCATCTATTTCCCATGAAGTGATGGGACTGGATGCCATGATCTTCGTTTTCCAAATGTTGAGCTTTAAGCCAACTTTTTCACTCTCCTCTTTCACTTTCATCAAGAGGCTCTTTAGTTCCTCCTCACTTTCTGCCATAAGGGTTGTGTCATCTGCATATCTGAGGTGATTGATATTTCTCCTGGCAATCTTGATTCCAGCTTGTGTTTCTTCCAGCCCAGCATTTCTCATGATGTACTCTGCATATAAGTTAAATAAGCAGGGTGACAATATACAGCCTTGACATACTCCTTTTCCTATTTGAAACCAGTCTGTTGTTCCATGTCCAGTTCTAACAGTTGCTTCCTGACCTGCATTAGGATTTCTCAAGAGGCAGGTCAGGTGGTCTGGTATTCCCATCTCTTTCAGAATTTTCCACAGTTTATTGTGATCCACACAGTTGAAGGCTTTGGCATAGTCAATAAAGCAGAAATAGACGTTTTTCTTAGGCATTTTCTAAGATTGAAGTTTTCTCTATAGCGCTCCTCTTTTCTTTTTGACTTTCACCAAAACGGCTTTTAAAGACCCATTCACGTCAATGTGGTTTTCCCTGGTGGCTCAGATGGTAAACAATCTGCCTGCAATGTGGGAAACCCAGGTTTGATGCCAAAGTCAGGAAGATACCCTGGAGAAGAGAATGGTGATCTACTCCAATATTCTTGCCTGGAGAATCCTATGGTCTGAGGGGACTGGTGGGCTACAGTTCATGGGGTTGCAAAGTGTCAGACATGACTAAGCGACTAACACACACAGACTCTTTGTAACACACATTAAAACTGTTCCTGCCTCCACCCACTGTCCAGTTCCAAGGCTGATTCCATATTTTTGGTATTCATTACAGCAGCACTTCAATTTCTTGGTTCTAATTTCTGTCTTTTTTTATAAGCCACCCTTGGTGGCTTTTTTATAAGCCACAAAGTCGTTTGTACTCCTTTGTAAAGAGCCCAAGCATACTTAAAACAATACCTAAGGAACAAAAGGAAGAAGATATTTGGGATGGTTTGGAGGAAACAATGCTAACATGTGGTAGGAAAATCTAAGATGTGAATTATTTTTACTTAGCATTACTTCTTTTTAATCAGTTTTACTGAAGTATTATTTATACAACATAATTTGGCAGTTTTTAAGTGTATGATTTGAAGAGGGTGGACAAATGTATATATATAGCAGCTTAACCAACACCATCAATATATGGTACAAATTCATCACATTGAAAATTTCCACATGTCCCTTTTACTTTAAATTATGTCTAAAGGAAGCATGAAGGTTAATAAATTTAACCACTAATATTATACACACATAAGCAAAAGGCAAACCCTATTATCTCTAATTGAGATCTCTTAATTCCTCAGCAAATGTATCAAGAACAATGAAAAATCAAGAGCTATAATTTAACAAAAACATAGATAGCAAAAAAATTGTCTCCAGAAAAGTAATCTAACAATTTATATAATAGGTCTTACTTTCATCTGTATCAGTTTGATCAAAGTGCCTGTGCTATATTGTCATCTTCAGAGACAATGGGTATTTTTCAGGGGGGATGGAAGATGAGCTCTCTGTCCCCAGAATAAATTCTCCTTTGAAAAGGTACCAATCAGAGAGACCAAGAAGGAAAAGACCTGAACATTCAACAGTCATCTAGTTACACAGACTTGCAGCAAGTTTCTCCCATGTCCTGTATAAGGAGTTATTGTTGACCCCAGTTCCACACAAGAAGAACATTACTCTAAGTAACCAAGTGGTCATGGGGATGACTATATAAGTTTGAGACAGATGTTTTTATTAAAAAAAAAAGGAAAGAAAGAAGCCAGATGGGAGTATTAAAGGCAGGAACCAAATTAAGCTGAAGATTACCCAGAAAGATAAAAAGATGACTAGGAGAGTAACAGCCAGTGGTGACCGGAGTCAGAGTGCAGCCGGCCAGCCCGTGCAGACGGACGTGGCTCAGACTTGGCGCAAACCCAAAACAAGCACAAAGTACCCATATCCCGAGCAACCAGAGAATGAACCGTGTGCTAAGCAACTGAATCATCACATGTTACAATAAGGTCTACAGTCCCTTCCCGGGAAGAATGTTTTAAGAATAAAAAGAAATCTCATTGCTGGGCAGGATGAACCCCACATACTCTTGCCCAGAGGCAAGAGACAAGCCAGCAATGAATAAAATACAACTTTGACTCGCATACCCCAGCCTGTTTTCAATCAAATTTCAAAGAAAGTAAAATATGTAAAGAAAACACAAATTTAAATTTTCACCCCCTAGAAAAGCTAGATCAAAGGGTTCCTATTTTATAGTTTCAAAAATGTTAGTCCCATTAAATATTTTCTGGCCTGCATGAACCTTTCCCACAATAATCAGTGTTCTGGAGGTTGAGAGTCTGATCAGCTACTAAAACCCCTCAGCTGTGAATTTGAATTGTGATTGTTTACAGCTTGTTTTCTCTTAGAGTTGAGACCTAAGAACAAATGCTAATTCAGTCTGAGATACTGGGTGTTAAGTTTTAAAAATATGAATTTGGGGGAAGGGTACGCAATTCAACTCACAACGGAAATAAACTAATGATTTAGTTTTTTTAAAAAAAGGAGGAGTGCTAATTTACCTAATTGTCTTGCTGCGTGTACTGCATAAAAGCACCGCAGAATACCACAAAGCCTGCAAAACACACAGATACATGTGACTCTAACTGATACCTACTCTTTTCCTTGGCAGGGAACAAGGGAATACCCCGCTAGGAAGGATCCCTCGGGTCCCTGCTAGCTGCTCTCACTGTGAATGTCCATCTCTCCTCATTCCAAGCTTACCCATCATCCTGCAAGTCCTCAGGAATCCTCAGGGCCTCCTTCCTTTGATGCAGACTCAGGTTAAACCTGAAAAAGTTGTAGTTAACTTTCTCCTGAATGTCAGTGAAAAGACTGAAGCCCCAGAGAAGACAAGACGGAGGGAGAAGATTTGGCAGCACGAAGCTACCACCACTGACTCTGAGGAGACTGTTTTAATTAAGAGCAGCTAGGTGCTGTTTTACACAAGATGGCTCCCAGAACAATTAGATCACCAGCTGAGTGTTTCTCAAATCACCTGGAGATCTTATCAAAATGGATGTTCTGATTCTGTAGGTCTGGAGTGGTGGATACAAGACCATCTCCAGTTCGCTCCCAAGTGATGTCAACTTTGCTGGTCCATGGCCATTGACAATTTCTTTCTTTAGGTTTTCAAGTGTCCAGTTTTACTAAACTGCACTATTTTTAGCTGAAATAAATGGTCCACACTATCTGTTCCTAGAAGTAAACACTCTTATTTTGATTTTGCTTCCTCTATTGTTTACTTCATTTTTTTTAATTCAAAGGTAAACTTATGAATGATGACAACTAGCTCACTTAATTCATCCCTCCCCATCCTCTCTATGGGTCATTGCTGTTAATCATCACTAATAATTACTCTCCCTGCCACATCTGGAATTTTAAATATTTTAAAATCTGTATTCTTATTTGGTCAGCTTTTGACCTGACCTAGCAACTTCCCACTGTGACAATGTTAAAGATATTAACCCCTTGCCCTTAACTTCACTTTTCCTTCTTCCTTATCTCTTCTAAGTCCTGTTATCTAAACTTTCAATTTTATAATTTATATTCGTATTATGACCAATAATTGTCTTTAATGGTTTGCATATAGATTCTGAAATTTTTAAACCAATAAACAGTATCTATGTCATTGTAATTATTTAAATATTATTTACTTTACATATATTTAGAAATATGCTTGTTTACCTTTATTTCGCAAGTACCACATCCCTGTGCTGGTTGGCCCCAGGAACAGCACTCCTGTATAACAGTCAAATGGATTCTTTTATTGTGTGGCCTCAATTATGCCAAATCCTGTCACATTTCTGTTCGCTCCGTATTTGGACCATGACTTTCTCGTACTTTTTGAATTTGATCTGGTTTGGAAGACAGAGAGCTGGAGGTGTTTAATTATCTTGTGTTTTTTTTTTTTTTTTTCCTTTTAAAAAGAGGAAATATATGCTACCACTATATCCTGAAATTTACTCTCAGTCATATAATAAAGTCTCCTTTTTCCAAGAGACGTTTCTCCTGTAGTTCTAGGTCCTCCACCTCCCACACAGCTCTCATCCTGGGCTTTCCCACACTGCATATCTGGCCAAAATACTGTGTCTTCTTTCTCAGTTCCCTTTCTCATTTTGCTATCACTGAGAAATGTCTGCAAAAAGGATCCATGATTTTCTGAATCCTTGCATACCTGAAAATGCCTGTATTCTACCCTAATTGATTCATTGATTGGTTATGGAAATTTCATGTCAAAATAACTTTTCCTCGGAGCTTTGAAAGCATAATTCTATTGTAGTCAAACACCCATGTGACTGACGAGACGTCTGACACCAGCCTGATCCTCCATCCTTTTAAGGAAATTTTTCTTTCTGAAAACTTCTTATCTGCATCTGAAATGACCTTAAATTTCATAGGAATGTATTGGGGGAGTATTTTTAGTCATCTCTTACAGCATATGAAAATATTGCATTCAGCTCTGGGAAATTTTCTTTCATTATTTTGTTCATTTCTTCTCTCTTCTCTTTGCTTTTCGTTTCTGGACTCCCGCTAGTCTAATTTCTGAATTTCCAGATTTATCGTATCTTGTTTTTCATATTTTGGTGATTTTGTTTGTCTTTGCTTGATGTTACTGGAGTTTTACTTTTCAGCAATCATTTGTAATTTATAAAAGTCATTTCTCATTTTATTCATTCTTTCTTCATAGCATCCTGCTTCTGGTTTCTGGATATAATGTTGTCTCACATCTTAATGCCAATACTAACAGGACAGAATTCTTTTTAAGTTATCTTCTGTTTCCTAGTGTGTGTGAATGCTAAGTCATTTCAGTAATGTTTGACTCCTTTCAACCTCATGGATTATAGCCCGCCAGGCTCCTCTGTCCATGGGATTCTCTTGGCAAGAATGCTGGAATGGATTACCATGCCCTCTTCCAGGGGATCTTCGCAACCCACGGATCAAACCCCGTGTCTTATGTCTTCTGCATTTGCAGGTGAGCTCTTTACCACTGAGACACTAGGGAAGCCCTAAATTTACCTCAACTTCCTCCAGTGTCAATATATATTTTTATATATTTTAATGACATATTTTAATATATTTTCTTATCTCCATTTTCTTTCGGCACTACTATTTTTTCCAACAGTCTGGTATCTTGGATTCCATTTGTGTTTAAGAATGAAAATCTGGGTTTATTGTTATAAATAATTGAGGTTTCCTCTGGACTGTTTTTACATATAACCCTTCCCCTGAGTGGGAAGAATGAATGACTTTAGGCATTCATGGCTGTGAGGTATAAGTGCTCAATGGGCCAGAAGCAAACTGATAATCACAGTGAGGAGCACAGTTCTCTTGAAGGTTTCGTTTTCTTCAGACAGTTTAGTTCAGGAGAAGAGTGTCTGACAAACTCTTTCACATCAAGTGTATCAGAACGGATATTTTTACTAGAGTATTTGGTCTACTTCCAACCAGAGAAGATCCACCAAGAATTCTTGCTGCCCCACACACCTCAGGCTTCCTGGCAGTGCTAGGCATAAAGGTAAGAAAGGGCACACCTACCACATTGCATTGACCAACCTTCAGAGCATCACTTCGGTTTTCTTTGTTCGTCTGCCAACTTGAGCCCAGTCATCTTCCACTCCGTTTCCCATATGCCCATGAGTCAGCTACTTCCTCTGTAAGGTGTCCCTCCTGTTTCTCTGTGATCTATCTTCCAGAAATTAATTTTTCTCTCATTTTCTTATAACTTCTACTTCCCTTTCTCCTGGGTTTTATGAGTTTCTAGCCTATTTTACCATGACATCAATTGGACTAGAGATAGAGGGAAAGTCAATAAATATGCTTGGTCTGCCATCTTGTAATCTTGGACCTGAATGCACGATATTGCAGGCACCCAAAATAACTATCTTTTCCGTGCTTTGTTTAATTTAAAACCGATGTTGTCTTTTAGTTAACAAAGACTTAAATCATGAAACTATCCTTAATTCCTCCTTGACTGATTCCCACATCTAGTCAGTCATTGGATACTATCCATTGAACCCTGGCAAAGGTTTAAAAAGCTGTTTCCTGTTTAACATTCCCATCATCCATGCAGAAAGTATAGACTGGTGAGAGATTCAGAACTTAGTAGTAGTAATTATGTGAGGTGACAGATATGTTAACAAACTGCAGTAATCATTTAGCAACATATACATATATCAGATCATCTTAAACTTACATCATATTATATGTCGATTACAGTACTCTTGCCTGGAAAATCCCATGGACAGAGGAGCCTGGTAGGCTGCGGTCCATGGGGTTGCGAAGAGTCGGACACGACTGAGCGACTTCACTTTCACTTTTCACTGTCATGCATTGGAGAAGGAAATGGCAACCCACTCCAGTGTTCTTACCTGGAGAATCCCAGGGACGGGGGAGCCTGGTGGGCTGCCGTCTCTGGGGTCACACAGAGTTGGACACGACTGAAGCGATTTAGCAGCAGCAGTGTGTGCTCAGTCACTCAGTCATGTCTGACTCTGTGGACTGTAGGTTGCCAGGCTCCTCTGCCCAGGGGATTCTCCAGGCAAAAATCCTGGAATGGGTTGCCATGCCCTCCTTCAAGGGATCTTCCGGACCCAGCGATTGAACTCATGTCCTTTAAATCTCCTGCATTGGCAGGAGTTCTTTACCACTAGTGCCACCTGGGAAGCTCTCATTAAGATAGGGAAGGAAGAAAGAAAAAAAGCTTAGTAGTTCTAACCCTCATAGAACCACCTGTACTATTGTGACAGCTCCTGAAACTATTGTGACAGCTCCTGAAACGTCTTCCTGCTTATAATTTCCCTTTTCAATTCATCCCACCCACTGTTCTTCTTCCCTAGCAATTTCCCCATAGTACAGATTTTACCATTCACCATATGTGTATCCATCTCCAGGACGTGAGCTCCTGGAGATGCTTGTGAGAACTTCAGGGGAGGTATTTTTAAGATTCGCCCTCTCCCCAGAAATAAAAGAGGAAAGACTAAAGTGCAAGNCACTGTTCTTCTTCCCTAGCAATTTCCCCATAGTACAGATTTTACCATTCACCATATGTGTATCCATCTCCAGGACGTGAGCTCCTGGAGATGCTTGTGAGAACTTCAGGGGAGGTATTTTTAAGATTCGCCCTCTCCCCAGAAATAAAAGAGGAAAGACTAAAGTGCAAGTGTCTAAGCTTGACTGTAAAGCCCCTCCTCATCCAGGTCCCGCTCTGCACTTCTGCCCTTACCTCTCATTCCTCCTCCTTATGCTCTTTGGATTCTAGCCAAGCTAAACCACTTTCTAGGCCTTTAATTTGTTCTGCAATTTCCTACTCCTGTGCCCTTGGTTTTCCTATTTAAAATGCATGCTCCCCTCATGGAGAAAAGGTGTTGTCAAAATTTCCTCCATCTTTCAAGGACCAGTTGAAATGCCCGCTCTTTTCTCAGGTATTCCTGAATCCTTCCAGCTGGAGTTAATTTCTCTTCCCCTCTTCTATCTTAACACTTGGTTTACTCTTCTCTTGTAACTCCTGTCATAATCTGACTTATTCAGTAGTTGCTTGTGCACATCTGTTTTCTCCTATGTAGTAGACTATCAGCTGCTTGAATGCAGAAGTCATCATTGCTAATTTNTTTTTTTTTTTTTTTTTTTTTTTTTTTTTGCTTGGTGTATATATGACTCTCAGACTTGCCTTCTTCTCAGGGAGAATATAAGATACCAAATCTGGAAGACAGGGTCCCTGATGTTTCTCAGGGTGGAATTTCTAATTTTTGCTTGTTTGCTTTTAATGAACACATGTAGCCCAGTTATGCTACAGAAATAGAGACTTGCCTGTTTTTTCTGAATGGGGTAAAAACCCACATTCTCATCAAGTGGCACAGAAAAAACAAACAGAATGGTCAGGGCCCATACACACCAAGCCAGACATTGTCCCAGCAATACTGAGAGAGGAACAACCATCTATGGTCCCTCTGGACAGGCGGCGACACTGCCTTTCAACCAGAATTCTATCCATTGTCTCCCATTCTCTTTTCCACTCTCAAACAGGAGAGTTTCCTTAGCCAATTATAAGCCCAGAATCTAATCCACAGATAGTTTAGATAATTTGGCCAAATTTTTCCTTTGGACAAAAAAAAAAAAAAAAATAGGGAGGTAGAAGGAAAAATACAGCTCTGTTACTGCCTCAGACAACATTCTTAGGGAAAGAAACTGACTCACAGCCAGACAACTTCCTAAAAGAAAAATTTCCACAAGATAGCAGTGATGCCACAGAATAATACTGAAAAAAAAAAAAAAAGAAAAACGATAAAAAGTTATGACCTGGGGTTCCATAACTACATCTCCACTGCCTAAGGTCCCTGTGAACCTAATGACTTATCATTTTACTGTCAGATCGTGTTTTAATCACTTCGCGAAGGAGAACACGGAAGGCGGAAACGTGCCTGAAATGATGACTTTCCAAAAAGCTTCATCCAAACACAGCCAGCGTTCTCGAGGCCTTGTCTGCCTCAGCCTGGCCAACATGAACTTGTCCACCCCACCTTGGGAAGAGGCAGACAATGCACAGAGGGAACGCTACTGTGTTGGGTCCTCACGTCCAGCGCAGACAGCATCTCATAAATGTAACACTGAGTCACATTAATGTAGGCTGAGACAAAGCAAGAGGAAATAGCCGAAGATAACCCCCAAACAGAATACCTGATGAAAAGGGGCGATACTAAGATAACACCCGACAGGCACACGAGCGTGATTGGACAGCATCAGTTAGCTTGAAAGACTCCAGCTGGAAAAAGCCAGAGGTCAAGACTCCTCAATTCAGTGAACACTGGACGTGCAGGAGCAAAGGAATCTTCCAAGAGAAAGGGGTCAGGCTCAGCTTGGCAGACCACAGGGACTTGGAGGGAACCATCAGGGAAAACAGGAGGAGGAGTTCAGGGAGTGGAGGACAGCCTGAGGGTGACCACACACTCAGAGTCAGGAGGGCAGAACAAGGCCTGGCCCAGAAACCCCAGTGGAGCCAAAGTGAGGCAAAGTCTAGAGGATGACGTGGATGAGGTGATGAGAGGAGCTGCCATTGAATGAAAAAGAATTGGAAAGATAAATGTGGTCAGAGAGGCTGATAACTTTCATAAGAGCATTCCAGAATGAGCAGATGAGAAAGGCAGTTCAGGCAAGGAGGGAAATATCTGTTTATTTTCATGGGCAAATGTAGGCTTAAAAGGCAACGTTGGACAGATCTTTAGCCTTAAATAGACAAACAGTACACTATTTTCTAGTCAACCACCAAATATAACCTGGTATCTGGAATACAACTTAACATGCAATTCCCAGAATAAATTATGTCAACCTGGCTATATATCTCCAGGCTCGTGAAAGGCTGTTGTATATTTTCCTCTCCCAGAAGTGCACCAAAAGTTTTACTAACTCACAGCCTCCTGCTCTCCCTTGCTGCCCGGGGTCAGATGACAACTCTGGCAGCCCCCAGCATGGATCCCAAAGCCCCAGCATTGGGCTTCATCGAACTCTGCTCTCTCCACAAGTCTGCCTTCCCACAGACAGGATTCTTTCAAGTCTGGCTCTCATCCTGCAGGGACTATGGTGCATGGCTAGTTTTCCTAGCACCTAATGGAAACTAACCCATCCCAAAAGACAAACACAAGTGAGTGGGACTCACACGTGCAGGCTTTACACACTTGGCACATAGCAAACATAGAAAACATCTCCCAATTTCACAGTCTTCACTGAGTTTCACGCTATTATACACCTCAATCCTATTAGAAGAAAGCATTTAATAAAAAAGTTCCTACTTCAAAAACTAACAAATTACTTTGATGCTACTTCAAACTTTGTGTTTTCAGTTCTCCCACATTTTTGCCTTGATCCCCTGGATAAGAAACCAATATATCAAAGTGAATACCTTGTTTGTATTTATCATTATCTTTATGAGATGGCATTAACCTTTGGCCTTTGAGATAGAGAATCAGTCGTCCTCAGATCAAACTGAACTAAGAAATGTCATACACAAGAAGTTTGCTGCTATGATGTTGGTTTTCAGTGCCCCGATCCAGCTTTGCAAAAACGAACCCACTTCATGCCCCCAAGGCATTCAGAAATAATTTTATTTGCTCTTATTCAGCAGCCAGGGAAAAGCAGCAAACTCTGGAGCCAGTGACTATTCATCCCACCCTATGATAACCCTGACCCTACTAAAGCCAACATCTGTCTTGTGTTTGGACTGGCCGACAGCCAACTAGGGATCAGAAAACAACAATTTCCCTGGTCAGATGTAAACCTTGCCCAGCATGTTGACTTTATAAACCACCCCGTAAGCTCAGTAAATTTAATTGGTAGATAGGGTTGTCTTTCCTTGGCTCATTTCCCGCCGATTAATATCACCACCATGAGCCCCCATATGGTCAGACATAGACTAACTAGGCTCTGTCTAGACAGCAGAGAAGGTTTTTACCTGCCTCCTTTTTTTTTTTTTTTTTTTCTAGAATTAGGCATTAATATACTACTTTCCAATGGGACAAATTTTTACATAAATCATACTGGGAAAATAAATACTTCTCTAAAATACTTCCAGTGGAGACACTTTAGACAAGATTAGTTAAGTAGAGGCGCTACCACATTAGTTCATACCCTGTGTGCTTCAAAGTGGTGTGAGCCCACAAGAGGGAGGGCAGTCGTTCTAAGAAACGTGAGGAGCAGAACTATCTATAAATCAGTGCTTTTGCCAGGTTGATCGATCTACCTTCACTTCAACCAACATTCTACCTTAATTTATGGTGATGAGGAGGTATCAGGCATGGTTAATAGTGTTCAAAACGACACTGGCCTTTCCTACAATGTGATATGAAAAATTATGAAAGGCACTCTCAATAATGACTTTGAAAATCTCAAGTGAGGAATATCCTGAAGGGAAATCTGTTGTCCAAAATCTAAGATTCTTATTATTTTCCAAAAAAGATTTTTTTCAAAAGCATCACCTCAAAAATTAATTTAAAAATAAACATAAACAACTTTAAATAAGGCCCGCCATATAAATGGGCTTCCCTTGTAGCTCAGTTGGTAAAGAATCTGCCTGCAGTGCAGGAGACCCAGGTTCGACCCCTGGGTTGGGAAGATCCCCTGGTAGAAGGAAACGGCAACCTATGCCAGTATCCTTGCCTGGAAAATCTCATGGACAGAGGAGCCTGGTGGGCTGCAGTCCATGGGGTCGCAAAGAGTTGGGCACGACTAAGTGACCAACACTAACTAACTAACCATATAAATGGGACTGCTAATTTTCTCTAACTACCCAGCCTACTCACACCCTCACTGAGTCCCTTTTTAATATTTTCTTATACTGGGAAAATTATGAAACTACATCTGCTAAAGAACAAATTCTAAGTTTTCCCATAAGTAACCCNAAGTGACCAACACTAACTAACTAACCATATAAATGGGACTGCTAATTTTCTCTAACTACCCAGCCTACTCACACCCTCACTGAGTCCCTTTTTAATATTTTCTTATACTGGGAAAATTATGAAACTACATCTGCTAAAGAACAAATTCTAAGTTTTCCCATAAGTAACCCCAACATCATCACTGTGATTAATTTTATGACTCCATTTATTACCACAAGTGATCCAAACCGATGTTTTAGCATATTTTCAAAATTCTCCTGAACAAGAACAGAGAATACAGAAGTATAATACAATATAATCCCTATCTTCAAGGAGTTTCTAATTGATTATCCATTCTAGTTTAATTTTTAAGATTTTACTATTGTAGAAACTAAAGTCCAGCAGATAACTTTGAGAATTTTCAGGTTGAAAAGACAGATTTAGATTTTCATCAGCTGAATGGACATTGGCAATATTCCCCTTTGAAGACAGAACTTCTGCCTGACTCTAACATAATGCTGTAGTTGAAGCTGGGGCTGCCAAAGCGCAGCATTCATTCCCTCCAGACCATAAAGGGATGGGGGGAGGGGTCAATCACAGTCCTGCCCTTGGACGGTTTTTATATGGAATTTAAAGGGAGTTGCTTCTTCTCCAGTGGAAAGCTTTGGGAAGCCCAAGACAGGAACTTTGGGGGAATTGTTGCTGCTCATAGAGAAAGCCACTCTGAGAGGATAGCGTCAACATGCTAAGAGAAGCATGGAGAAGACAGAGAGCTCATAGCACTGCAGACTCTGCTTCCAGAGGCCTGAGGTCAGCCATACCCCTGCCTTTCCCAGAGCTGGGTCATACTTGCCAAGAAAGTCCCTTGTTGGTAAGTTAGGCAGAGGGGGGTTTCTGTCACTTGCAATCAATCAAAATATGTCTTATTTACTCCATGCGTTGCTCTCCATCTCCAGAACACCTGANTACCCAAATAAACAGAGAAATATACAATAAAAGAAGAAATATTGATACTATCTCTTGTATGAAACTAAATACATAATTTAGAGATCATTCTTTATTAATTAAGCCAATATATTTGTCATCACAATTGCCTTTGTACTTCCATCCTGCTGTGTGGCAGACCAAGGACTTGGGTATTAATGTTGACTTTGTCCCATGAGCAGTCTAACCCTCAACATGTAGTATGGGACAGTGTGTTGGTAATTATACCTTTAACTGAATTATCAGTTGGTATGTTCTTAGAAGTGACCAGGAGCTGAACATCTCTGCCTCCAGACAGACAGAGGATCATAAATCTTGATGAATCAAGTAGGCACCTGAAGGGCCACAGCATCCTCACTGATTGCACTGATTGCACTGAAATGACTGATTTTTGAACAGATAAAATGTGAGTAAACCTGAATTTCTCTCAGGTTCCTACAGGTTGAAGTCAATATGGGCCCAAGGTAAAGAAGCCTTCACTGTTGTTTCGTAAACTAATCTGTCTCAAAAAAACATAAACTCCTTGCAAGGCTTCTCTTTGCTAATATTTAGCAAGCTAATGCCACCAAAGAACTCAAAGCCATAATGAAATTAAACCAAGTGCCATTTTCCAAGCACCATATCCNAGTCAATATGGGCCCAAGGTAAAGAAGCCTTCACTGTTGTTTCGTAAACTAATCTGTCTCAAAAAAACATAAACTCCTTGCAAGGCTTCTCTTTGCTAATATTTAGCAAGCTAATGCCACCAAAGAACTCAAAGCCATAATGAAATTAAACCAAGTGCCATTTTCCAAGCACCATATCCCCCTGCTGCTTTCTCAAGAAGCCCTGTGTAAGTGCTTTTTAAAAAAACTCCTTTCTTCTTTAAAACACCATATTTTTCTAACAAATTAATACAGCAAGTCATTTTTCATCCACTTAAAATTACCAGTATATGACAGCGCTTTGTCCAGAGCTGATGAGGCAATTGTAAGGGATGAGGAATGAATTCTAATGCCCTGCCCAAATGACTAAGATTTATAACTGTAAACCTACAAATCTCTGGCTTATGTATGCAAATGTGAGACCAATTAGTGATTCACCTGCAACTGCTAATTAAAAGGCTTGAGGTGATGGATCACCACTAAGCAGTGGAGACTGGGGCCTGGCGGTCCAGCATCATCTATTTCCACACAAAGGACACCCCAAGGAGAGAATATCTGAAGATTAGCTCCCTAAAGAGCCATCAGAATTTTATATCTACTAATTTGGCAGAAAAAAAAAAGAGTTGTGTGGGAAAACGTAATTATAATGTAGCTAGAAAATAAAAACAGCCAGAGCAAACCAAGCATTGTTGCATCATTAAAAGAGAAAATAACCCTCTGGGTAATTTTCCCATGGAATTCAGGACAACAACAACAGAAAAAAAAATTGGAAAAAGGTTTGGAAGAAACCACATGCGATTCTTTCCCCTCCAATTACAACAAATTTCCACAGTTTTCAACTCAGCAAAATGCCTGAACCAAAGCTTGGCCAATAGCAGAGAATAAAATTGTTAATAAAATAAAAAAATTGAGTCCAAGCCTTTCAGACAGCTAGGTTGAATAGGTTCTCATATTACTTCAACTAAGTTTGGAGTTATTTATTCAGTATCTGACTTCCAGTTTCAGCTGAAATAATCTAATTAAAATGCAGATTTAGAAAACCCAGCCTGCTTCTCAGAGTCCACAAACAGCTGTGTCTATAGGCCTCCAGTTCCCTCCAGGATCAAGTGCTCGGATCTCTCTTCCCTTGTCAGCCCTCTGGCTCAGTCACAGACATATGTTACCAAGCCATTGCTGTGGCCAGAGTGCCTTATGATCGACCAGCCCTCAAGCCCACACCTCTTCATGATTCTCATGCCCTAACCCAAAGTGCCACCACAGGACCAGCTGCTGGAACCAAGGGCCAGGCTTGTGGCCACGAAGACCTCGCCTTCAAAGGACTGCTGCATGCAGGATCTCGTGTGGTCAGGAGCATCTCTCCCACGCAGCCCTCGTGAATTCGAGAAGTACCCGTGTCCGTGTTCCTGCTGAATGGCATCCTGGAGGCTTGGGACACCTAATAAGGTGTCATATAAAAATCAGTCCTTCATGAAGTGACCTCAGAGGAGAAACCGCAAGTGGGCAATGCCAGTGAGCCACTGGCAGAAAAATCCAGTAGTTTAGGTCTACCTCATCAGTGAATATCCCTGCCTGGAGAAGGAAGAAATGAATAACTCTTTGCCAAGATATGTTGAAATCCTGGACTTCTAGCCTCACAGCTACACCCCTCTGCGTCTCCTGTTTGCTCCACTCTGTTAATTGTCCCTTATGTTCGACTTGTATGCTATTTAGTTTCACCCTCCATAAGCACCTATATTTATGGTTAAAAAGAAAAAGATAACACATTTAAATATTTGCGGATTGCCTCCTACGGGTCAGGTTTTTCTTGCTGCCAGCCATGAATCTTTGCACCAGTCCAATGAGGCTGTGACTTGCTCTAAGCCGTGAAACGATCAGGAAGCTGAGCAGGCATTCAAGCTCTAGATTTCACTCTTCTCTGCCATGAAGATGCCACCCACTCTCTTCTTTCTGGAATCATCTTCTTATGGCTTTTACCGATCTATCCCTTTCCTCACACTTCTGTTTTCTCTTCTTTCTTTATACTCTCTTTACCCTCCAGTTTCAATTGTTTTCTTCTTGACACTTATCCCTCACCTTATCGATAATATCAGGTAAAGACACCTGACTGCCCACGCTGTCTACGATCCCGCCTGTACTTAAAGAAACTGAGCATGAAAAAAGTTAGGGAACAAATTCAAGGACCCACGGCTGAGTATGGAAGAAGTTAGGAAACAAATTCAAGGACTCACTGTTGGTAGGGAGTGAGATTCAGTCT